>LNAC01000381.1:1537602-1689446 GCA_002007465.1 Ailurus styani
GGGGAGGTGGGTGCTGCCCATTAGTGCAGCATGGGGCAGCAGAATGGGGCAGCACCATTTGGTTTTGGCCAGCTAATAGGCAACCCTTGCCGATTCTGACATTACAATCCCCCAAGGCCAGTGGGAGTGTGAACAGAAGCCACGGAAGAGGATGGACCAGCAGCTTCCAAACGAAATAGCCTTGGGCCAGTGTGGGGTGGAGTTCAACCAAGACTTTGGGAGGGGGTAAATTGGACATCTTCCCTGTTGGCCTGGTTAACACAAAAATATGTTTCACTGGGCTGTCGGCAGAACTTCCTTTAATTAAGGGAAGCAACTCATTTGCCTTGTCAACTAAAGGGCTCTAATTTCTCAATAATAGTCAAAGGAAACCTTTGTCCCTAAATAAATGGTTACAGTGGTTCCTAATCTCTGACTATATCAAATCTATACTCCTCTCCTTGGTCCCCGAGGCCCTTTCTCCACCTGAGGGACGTCGTTTTAGCCATTTACCATGATTGGTTTCACCACTACTCCTTGGTGCTGGTCTAGTTTGCCTCTGTGTTCCATTTCTTAGGGCTGGACAAAATTTTCAGGAACTCAACCACCACTGGCTGGTGCTGGGATAGGAAACTCAGGGCTGGGGAAGTTTGGCTCTGGATGATGCTTTGGATATAGACATAGACGTCATCCAAGACTTAAGCCCCCAGAGAACTGAGCGTTAGGTACCAAGTGAGAGTAGACAAGGTCACAAACAGAAGGCAAGGTGAGGGGTCAGGAATTGAGGTGATCCAGAACTCACAGACCGGGGAGCATTGTACAAGGTGAATGGAGCCAAATAATGCAAGGCTGAAATCCAAGCCAGAGAGCAGATACTCACCCTAAAGGGGTGTTGGATGCATGGCATGATTCAGTCCTACACCCATGTTTCTACTCGAAACATCCCCCAACTTGGGCTGTCTTTTCCAACCCCTCCGCCCATTCAAGTTTTCCTTATCCTTTGATTCTCCAACCTTACTTTCTCTGTGACACCTCCTTCCTCCCTCTTGGATTGATCTGCAGCCACTGAACAGTCATCTCATTTGGGCTCAGCGTCATATCATGCCGGGCTCTAGTTGATCACTGGCCAACTATTTCATGTGTACACTCGAGTTTTCTCAAACTGCGAACTCCTTGAGGGCAGCAGCTCTGGCTTTTGCACACTTACTGGTGTGAAACACAGTGCAGGAAACACTTGTCAGTGGATTCCAGAGATGTTCCGAATGGAAGTCAGTTGCAACTTAGCAAGAGACCACCCCCCCCCAGCTGGGTCCATCACACACTCACACAAAGTGCTTAGAGAATCAAGTAGAACTGCCTTCTGGGATTTCAAAACTTGAGACACAGGAGATGTCTGAAGGAAATGATAGTATCTCTTTGTCAGAGCTACGCATCCATAAACAGCCCTTTAAGTGCTGGGAAAGCTTATAGAATTAGAACAAAAAGGGCGGAGACAGCCTTGAGCTGTCACTGAGCCTGAGAGTGAAGTAAAGATTGAGAGGGGGTTGGAAACAAACAGAACTATGAAGCATTTCCAACATGGGGGGAAAGGAATCTTTTTCAATATCAGGAAAATGTCATTCATCTGGCCTCCACTAATTTAGGATTTTTGAAAAAAAATTGAACTAAGGAAGGCTGTAGCTTGTTATAGCCAGATCTTGAAAGAAAAGAGCTGCTAAACTAATTAAGCCCTCCTCGATGTTGGAAGAAGGAGTGGGGGATGGGAGGAGGTCTTGTTTGACTTAGTTAAAAGGAGTTTTCCCAGTTCCCTCCGAGAGCTCTTTAGAAGTCTCATTAAGCTAATTATAAGTCCCAGTTGTATAGTCATTCTTGTCCTGTTTTTCCCTTGTTGTAAATACTTGTGAGTATTAAAACTGCATTTAGAAAAACGACAATTTCGACTTCTCACTATTTTAGAACCATTCCCCCTTCTCAGCTGGTGCCAAGAAAGAAGGGATTGGGAGCTTTCATGGGATATCTCATTTAACCTTCACAAAAACAAGTGATTGTTCTTCCAGGTTAGCAGAGGTAGGGAAGATGCTGGGTAGAAGCTGGGGTGATGGTGGTGGGGTGTTAAGTATCCAGCCCCAGGCCACACAGGAAGGAAATAATGGAACCCTGTTTTCTTGTTTTGTTTTCTTTTGCAAGGACAGTTCTTCTAACTCTAAAGTCCTCCAGCTTTCTCTTGGATGGTGTTGCCTCTAACATTGGAAAGAACCATTGACTGATAGGGGCCGTGAAGACTTCTTGATACTTTATTAACTCATTTAAACGACCACGAATTCATGGGAAGAACACATGAGCAAAAACAGGTGATTTTGTGATAGCAAGTCCTGCAACCAGCCCAGATGTCCTAAGTTCAGAAAGGGAGAGCAGACCAGTGTGGGCCACAGGTGGGGAAGGGGGTTGTAGGAGGGAGATAGGCACGGTTTTGAAAGGATCCTACAGCAAAGCCTCCTTGAGGTGACAGTGCTGTTCAGAATCTTGACCGTGGTGGTGGCTGCATGAACCCACACATGATAAAGTTGTACAGAAGCAAATCCACACACAGATGAGCATAAGTAAAACAGGAAGCCTGAATAAGATGGGTGGATTGGTTCGATAGCAATATCCTAGTTGCGTAGAGTTTTGCAAGTATAGTTAGTGTTTTGCAAAATGTTCCTTTTGGGGAAGACTGGGGAAGTGATCAGCAGGATCTCTCTGTACTACTTCTTACGACTGCAGGAGAATCAACAATGATCTCAAATATTTCAATATTAAAAAAAAAGAGTATGTGTAGGGGGGAAGGTTGGTAGGTCCATCAAATATATTATCTCTAATCACACAGAAATTGCTTTTGGAGATGAAGTTGCAGTGACCCCGGCAGATCAGAGCAGTGCAGCCAAGACTTGGAGGTGGTGGGACTCTCAGCTCAGGGAGAAAGTTCACATGGGTCGCTGAGCCTGACCGAGTGCAAAAGAATGGGAGTGGGGTGTGAAATTTGAAGGAGCAGATTTCACGCTTGGAGGCCTCTCATTCAAGGCCATAACTTTGCAGGTTCCTCTGCTCTTTTCTGGGAGATTGAACCCTGCTCCCAGAGACCTGCCAATGATGGACCTCAGTTAGAAACGGCTACATCATTTGTAAAATGATGGGGCCTCTTATTCAAAACCTACAAGGAATTTTGAGGCAGTGACCACAAAGCATGAAACCAGGCACTGGGCCTCCCTCACCGGTGGTGGTGGGGGGGTGGGGGGGTGTCCATGTGACTGCACACAAGTCCTGGCCCCAGGGAACACTGCTGCTAAATCTTCCCACTTTCAACACCTAGAAAATTCAGACATGCACCCCCTTCCGACCCCTCTCTGCTGGCCTGGACTGACAGAGATGACTGAGGCTCAAGTGGCCTTTGGGGACTAATTCATTATAAAGTCACAGAACTGGGCACTTAAAAGATCCCCACTATCTGGTCAGTTGCATTGACATGGCTTAGACTAGATAGAGCAAGGGAGGCCAGAGGCAGAAGGCAGGTTGAAAGCCCTGGGTGCCAACTGGCTGAGGGAGGCTGGCCGGTGAGAAACAGATCAGGCTGGTGGCCATCCCAATGTGTGTGGTGAAGGGAATGCTCAACTATGGCCTGGAGGCCTGGGTTCAAACACCAGCTCTGCTATTCTGGGATCAATGAATGAACCTCTGGGTGTGTCCGTTTCCTCATCTATAAAATGGACCTCATACCAATAGTATTTATCTCACTGAATTGTGAGGACCAGATGAAATCATGGCTGTGAACACACCCTGAAACTCTCATGAGTTCTAGAAGTGTAAGATATGTTCATGATGCACACATCCCAAAGTTTCTCCTAACAGGTGGTGACTGACTTGATCTAATGCCCAGAATAAGAAATAAGGGTAAAATTCAAGCCCCAGGGACACCTGAGTGGCTCAGTTGGTTAAGCGTCTGCCTTCAGTTCAGGTCATGATCCCAGGGTCTCTGGATTGCGTCCCCCATCAGGCTCCTCGCTCAGCAGGGAGCCTGCTTCTCCTTCTGCCTGCCTCTCCCCCTGCTCATACTTGTGCTCTCTCTTTCTCTCTCTCTCTGACAAATAAATAAACAAAATCTTTAAAATTCATGCCTCAGACCTCCAATTCTGGCCAAGATAGAGAAGTCCCATTCTTCCCTCCAAGACCCTCCCTCCTACAACTAAAAAACCCTGGACTTGACACGATACACAATCATAGAAAGGCTGAAAGGTGGGAAGAAGGCAGACAAGCTAAGCACCTTGGCACCTGAGGAACAACATAGCCTGTGTTCTTTGGGTTCTCTTATTATCTCACTACAGAAACCCCCAACCCAGAACTTCCAACAGGAACAGACAAAAAAAAGTTTCAAGAAAGACCATTCCCCCTAGCCAAAGAACTAAGAAAATGGTCACCTAACAATAGAAGACATTTGTTTTGGCACTACCCACCCTACTGCTACAAAACACCAGTGGAACCACATTGTACAGCACTCCCCTGGGGTTTCTGAGGGGCCGAGCTGATCTTCCGTGCTCTGCCTGCCAGAGACAGTCAGTGCTCCAATGCCCTCCTCAGAGTAGTGCAGTGGTGTGCTGAGTCACCACCCCAGCCAGCCTCAAGGACGCCGAACAAGGCAATGCGAGGCGAGACTCCACAGCTTCAACAAGCAATTACACTTTCTCGTGAGACCCAAAAAAAAAAAAAAAAGGAAAATATCAGCAAGGACACAGAAAATGTAAAGAAGAACCATTAGGAAGTTACAGAACTGAGAAACAGTAATTGAAAGAAAAATACTCAGTGGACAGGCTCAACCATAGAGTGGAGATAGGATAGACACGGTGAATTGGGAAGACAGATCAATAGGATTTACCCAACCTGAGTAAAAGAGACAAGATAACCTGAAAAATGTAAGCTGGGAGGGCCTCAGGGCCTTGTGAAACAATAACAGGAGAGTTAGTTAAAAAATTGTACTTGGAAACAAAAACAACGGGAGAGTTAATATGCATATTATTGGAGTTCCAGAAGAAAGCAGTAAAGAGCATGGGACTGAAAAAGTATTCGAAGAGTGGCTGAGAATCTTTCCAAATTTGTCACAAGACATAAAGGTACAAACTCAAGAGGCTGAGTGAACCCCCAACCAAATAAACCTAAAGAAATCCATGCTGAGACACACCATAATTAAACTTCTTCAAATTGGGAGTCCTGGTCCAAAAGAGAGAGTAGGTTTCAAGGAATTCAGTATAGAAGATCGTCAGAGCTGTCAGTCTCCTGTTTCTGCATCCAACCAGGGAAGAGGGAGGAATCCCAACTACTTCAAACCCTGGCTTCCTCTATCCCCAACTCCACGCATCACGCCTACCATTTATGGATTCGACAAACATTTATGAGCACCTAATATTTGCCAGGCATTTAGCTGCCTGCTAGGGAGATGACAGTGGACAAACCAGAGTCCCTGCCCTCACAGAGGTACCTTCTAATAGATGGAGACAGACACACACTGAATGTGTTGGGAAAGAGAGTAATTAAATAGACCAGTATCTATTTAGATACATACTTGTCCCAGAAAAGGATCTTACATCAGCCATGCATTCATTCATTCAATATTTGTTAAGCGCTCAAGCACTCACGATGTCTGAGAACCTGCTGGGTCTTAGACATACAGAAAATAGGCATTCTTGTAGGACAGGCTTTCTCATCCGTGGCACTAGTGGCATTTGGGGCTGGATAATTCCTTGTTGTGGAGGCCTGGTCTGGACACTGTACCATGTTTAGCAATATCCCTGTCTTCTCCTGACTAGATGCTGGGAGCATCCTCCAAGTCACAACAACCTAAAATAGCTGCAGATGTGGCCAAATACCTCCTAGGAGGCAAAAGCAGCCCTGGTTGAGAACCGCTGTTGTAGCATAAACAGACAAGTGGACAGAGAGTTAATATAAAATGTGTTCACTGCTAAGCTGGAGAAAGCGCCCTTGGCTCCCATTACTTACAGCATATGATTCAGACTCTTTTCAAAAACCAGGCCCTTCAGAGGGGCCTTCACTCTCCACTTCCAGCTGTATTTCCTATTGTGGAGCCAAAGCTCTCACTATACGGCATTGGGATCATTACCAACAAGACATGTCTTTGTCTTTTCCCCAGACCCTTCCACTGGCTCTTTTCATTACCTTGCCCACCTTCCCCTGGCCAGCTACTTCAAATGGCATAGCACTCCTCTCAAATCTTTCTACACGGTGCTTCTCTGCTTAAGTTGACCTCTGTAGCCCCAGCATCTAGCATAATGCTTCCTCCTGGAAGGAATGCAACGATACAAAAGAAGAGAGAAGGTATGGGATGCCTGGGTGACTCAGTCATTGGGTGTCTGCCTTTGGCTCAGGTCATGATCCTGGGTTCCTGGGATTGAGCCAGGCGTTGGGCTCCCTGCTCAGCAGGAAGTCGGCTTCTCCCTCCAAAACCCCCACTCCTGCCTCATGATTGTGGGCACGTTCTGTCTCTCTGAAATAAATAAATAAAATCTTTGAGGGAAAAAAAAAAGAAGAGAGAAAGTATGACTGGCCCTAGCTCCCAGGTTGCCTCCATTCTGCCTGGGGAGGGGGCAAGCCAAACAGAAATGAAACGGGGACATTTCCTACAACCTGGTTTGTTATGTGCAGGCCACGTTAGTGATAGTGCGTGGAGGGAGGATTCATGAGATGAGGAGTTTAAATTGGGCCTTAAAGAATAAGCCTGGCTTGAACATGACAGGGAGGGAGGAATGGCTAAGGGAGGGGAGCATAGTACACTCATCAGACTGTGAGAAAACTAAAGCCCAAAGAGTATAGACCTGAGACCTGCCTCATGGTGCATAGGAGGTCTGCTCCCACTCTGACTGAGGTCTGGCTAAATCTTGGCTCCTTTAAGAAGGTAGCAAAGGGGTAAATACCTAGTAGTTCAGTTGCTGGGCATGCACCCCAATGTTCATAGCAGCAATGTCCACAAGAGCCAAATTGTGGATGGAGCCAAGATGCCCTTCCACAGAGGAATGGATAAAGAGGATGTGGTCCATATATACAATGGAATATGACTCAGCCATCAGAAAGGATGAATACCTACCATCTGCATCGACACGGATGGAACTGGAGGTGATTACGCCAGGGAAATAAGTCAAGCAGAGAAACACAATTATCATATGGTTTCACTCACATGTGGAACATAAGGAATTAATGAAGAAGACCATGGGGGAAGGGAGGGAAATCTGGAGGGGGAGAAATCAGAAGGGGAGACGAACCATGAGAGATCCTGGACTCTGGGAAACAAATGGAGGGTTACAGAAGGGAGGGGTGTGGGGCAATGGGCTAACCAGTGATGGGCATTAAGGAGGGCACATGTGGTGATGGGCACTGGGTGTTATACATCACTAATGAATTGTTGAACACTACATCGGAAACTAATGAAGTATTATATTTTGGCTAATTGAACATTAAGAGTAAACAAACAAATAAATAAAAGGTAGTAAAGGGAAAGGAGTACAAGTGATGGACTATTGGAGGGAATGGGTATTAATAGGTTTAGAGAATGAATTCTGGCATACTACCCCCCAAATGAGCTGATATTCCAGCCACAGGAGGCAAATTTTTCCTCGATACCTCTGATTCAGCTACCTTTGATGGAGCACCTAGTGTGTGCAATGTATTTCCTGTATACTGTCATGTTTTGCTTTCACAACAGTAAGATGGGCTTTTCCACCACAGAGTTGAGATCCAAACCGAGCTTTCTGACAGCAAGTCCTGGGCATGTCCATTGTGTCTTATGTGCCATGGCTAGCTGTGCCTAAGTTTGAGGTCTGGAGGCATTCATAGTGAGCTTCTTCCTTCCTTCTCTTCCTTCCTCTATAGATGTCTGCTCCTGAGATATTCCACTCAGAAGAGCACAGACAGCCCCAGGAATGGGGCATCCACAAACACTTCCAAGATTGGTGAGATAATTTTACCCAGATTCAAGGACTCCTCCGGAGGGCTGCCAGGGAACTGGCTGCAACTGGCTAGAAGCAACGGGTTCTGCTGCTCACCCCTAAGAAGCCAAGTGAAGCTCAGTTGTGAGGTGTCAGGCAGGTTTTCTTGGTGCCTTGGTGCCCCGGTGCCCCTCAGTGGCTGTGCCCAAGGACGGGGACCATGGGAGAGGTCAAGTTGTAGGTTTCAAAGATGGGTGATGTTGCTACTTCCTCTGACTAAAAGATTCTTGGCAGAGTCGTTCCTATTTAACTAGAACACTACTTGGAGAATTAAACCTCCTGAAGCCAGATAATCCTGAGAAAAAGATAGGTAGCCAAGAAACAAGAGCATTTGAGAAGCCAAGTACTTATAGTGAGGATATCAGTTTTTGAAGGCAGCTAAGGAGCTTGCTACTTTCTGTGGTCTTGGACTTAAATTGCTCTTCTGCATGCTGACTTTTAATATGACAGAACACATCGGTACCTGGGAGGAGGTGGTGAGGGTGGCAGGAGTGAAAGGGGGCACCAGGGGCTTCCCAGTAGAAGAGTCCAAGAGAAAATGTAATCTGGGCACTCTGTTCTCATGAGGGTCTACAGTGAGTTTCTTGCTTTCCTTGTGGTGACTGGTAGTACTTGTCCCTCTGTAGGAAATACCCTCAAAAGGCCTCTGTAGTTTGTGCCTTACAGAATGGGTGTGGAGGAGGAGAAGGTGGGGTATCTCTCTCTCTCCCTCTCTCTTTCCTCCCCTCCCTCCCCTTTCCAAAAGCTGGGAAGTTATTGCTATCTACCAACTGGTACTTTGCCCAGCTTGGCCTTCAACCAATATTGTGTACCCACTGTTCCTTTGCAAACAGCCCCTGTAGTCCCACCTCCACCAAGAAGTCAGAACTCTTCCTTCCCCTCAAACTCCTATGGACCCTCTCTCTTCTCCTCCACCTCAGGGGTACTTTGCTTAGGCTGTGTATTTTTGTTTCTCTGTCAAAGCTTGTCCCAGAAGAACCTTCAGCCTCAAGAAACAGGGATATACTCTCCCTCCTTAAGCCCTTATTGGCTCTTGGATCATGTCTAAGGCCCCAGAGCAGAAGGGAATGGAGCTGTCTCAGGCACTTCACATTCATTATTTCTTTGACTTTTTCCACTGGGACAATGCTAATTGCCCCATTTTATAGATGAGGATATAGGTTCAGAGAAGTTGAATGATTTCTCCCTACTTATGCAGCTACCAAGTAGCAGGACCAGGATTTGAGCCCAGGTCCTCCACTGATCATACTTTTATGTTCATTGCCCATTTTCTTGTTTATAACCTCCATTAGATGTTACACTTTGCATTTCTGTTTCTGTTTTGTAGAATTTAATGTTGTCAAGAACTTCTTGGTACCATTGGCGAGACTTGGCTAGGTCTGAAAGGATAACGGCACTCTGAGAGAAAGTCAGCATTTGCGTAGGGAGAGGGGTAGAGATGGAAGGGCTCAAGTCAGTCCAGTGGAAATGTGTGTGCTGGGAATGTGCTTCAGGGAAGAACAGGGAAGGGGACTGGTGGGGCTGGGTTTCAGAGTTCATGTTAGCAAACAGTGAGAGAGCAGACCACGTAGAGCCTAAATCTGGAGGAATTAGGAGTTTACGTGAGTTCTGCAAGCTGGTATGTGTAGACACAGGAGTCTGCCTGGTCAAATATAGCCATAGAGACAGTCATGGATTAGTTGACTGGGGCAGCTGGGAAGGCTACCCCTGGGGATGGGTAATATCATTGAAAGTTCTTTCATATCAAGCTCCTCTGGAATGGAGATGGTGACCCAGGGCCTGCCCAACTGCAAAACTGTGTGCCTTGGGTCTCTTTACCTCCCGCTTCCACCCTCCCTTCTCTTTGAACTTCAACAGCTCCGTCCTTCCTGTGGTGCTCAGACCTCTCACCTTCCATTACTGGCAAAGTCTCACCTAGGATCACCTTCCCTAGGAGGCATCTTTTCCTCTCACTACTCTTCCCTTTTCCTTCGCCCATCCAAACCACGTGGCTTTTTCTCAAGGCTCTATCATGTCACTAGTATAAACCTGATAGGCAAATTCAGAGTAAATCTTAATGGTTGATGACGTCTTAATAATGTTTACATTTAAATGGGAGCCTACAATGGTTTTGCTAGAAGCAGGGGCTGTCAGGAGACTTCAGGCTTAGAGAACAGGGGAACAGGGACAGAGTGAAGATGGGGGTAGACGTGGAAATTTGAGAAGAGGGCATTTTCAGTAACCTTTGCCTGAGGTTAGTCCTGGTTATTTAAATATTTAAATATGTCAAATACTTAAATATTTGAAATGAGGCTTCTTCCCCGCTCACCCCCTCTGCCATTCCCTAATTGCCCCCTCCATATTCTGCACACCTTATTCCTGTATTCCAGGATCCTGCCAGGAATAACTGTATTAATTAAACAGCCCTGAGATGCAGAGAAAAATGCCCGATTTGTTTTGGGGATAGAAACTCTTCCTGAGTTGTCAAGGACCCCATAGAACTGAAGCTGCTGCTCTTAGAGCTCATGTTCACAGCTCCCTTGGACACTAAATTTAACAGATGGGACACTTCAATCCAGGGCACAGTTGTCAAAAACCACAGTTTAAATCAGTCACAGACAACTGCTTCATTCCCCACACTTGCCTGGGTGTAACAACTGCAGGAATGCTTCTGCTTAAATTACACCCAGTGACACCACAGAGAGAGACATGTCTCGGCTACACTCATTCTCTGTCCTTTCTGAGCTTTTTTTATAGCAGGAATCGTTGCCCTTTCCAAGTGGGGTGCCAGGGTTCCAAACCGTGTTCCTTTATCGGATGAGTGTGTGTGGATTTATCTAGGCAATCAACAGCAAGGTGGGAGGGTGGGGAGGGAGGAGGGAGCCAGGGTCCCTGAAGACAGAGTCTTGCAGAAGGGAGTGTGGTAGCCAAGGATTAGCCAGAGGCATGGTGGCATTTGGCAACAACTTAAAAAGTCAATGGTGAGAAGAGGCTTCTACCTGTGTGCTTGTAATAACTGGTCTATGCATCACCACGTGGTGTCCAGGCCCAGGGGACCAGATCTTGAATTATGGAATCCACCCATTCATTCACTGTCTCGGGTATTGGTTGGGGGGGTCACACTGTGCCATCACTGCGCCAGGTGCTAGGGACACAGAAGTAGATGAGACACAGTGTCTGCCCTTAAGCAGTTCATGGTCTCGTTTCCATTCTGTTGTTCAACTATTCATCCAGCCTAGAACTCGCTGTCATCCATTCCTCTAGCACCTGTTGTATGCCAGGCACTGCACTGCACTGGTTGGTGGAGATACAGAGATACAGAGAAAAATAAGACAAGTTCGGTGACCTTAAGAGCATTCCATATAGTAGTGTAGACAGACACGTAGACACGTCCATTTGTATTTAGTGTGGTAAGAGACATTTGGCTTAGATGAGCTTCTAAGACGCCCTATGACCAAAGATTTTTGATATGGAGGGAACATGCCTGGAATTAGGAAACAGAGGGCCTGGTGGGGAGGCAGACTCTTGTGTGTGGGACTTTTTCCATCAACATGCCAGGTACCTAGGTAGGGGCTTGGCAAACATTTGTTATTTCTGTTTGGGGAACAATCTCTCTCATCATTCCCTCTACATGGCAAAAAAAAAAAACACTTAAGCTAGTGAAATATGAGTGAAATAAACCAGGGAGGCTTCCTGGTGAACAGATTCTGTCCTATTTGGGGTTCATGGGCTTCTTAGCTTCTCAAGCTGATAGTCCTCCTGTCAGTGCCCCCACTACCTGGTACTGGTAGTTCCCAATCTGGAGGACTCTGAAGGTAGTGACTGGTGCCCTTAAGATGTATTTCAATATTGAGAAAAGGCTAATAGAAACTATACATTCATCCAAGACAAAGCCACAAAGAGCTAAGTACAATATCATGTTTCTTTGCTTTTGACTGAAATTATATTAGCTCGGTGTGGTTATCTCATGTGGATCAGAAGCTCCGAGGGAGTAAAAAATTGGAAAAATGAATTATTCCATAATAAAATAGCTTTGCTAGATAAAAATCTTTCCAAACATGGGGCCCGCAGGGGAAAAAGTAATAAAAGGGATCCTTGGTGGTGAAAAGGCTGGAAATCACTGGCCTCCACGTCTGGATGCCAAAGTTTGGCTGCAGATTCAAAGCCTATGACCACAGAATCCTGGGATTATTGGCATCTGACACCCCTGATGTGGTTCCTGTTGGAAAAGCAAACATGCAGGGATCCCTGCCCGGCTTTCTAAAGTGTTATACATTAACCGGCTTACAAAGCGCTATTCACGGGTGGACAGGGTTTTTTTGGATCGTGGTTTACCATGTTGTTGTACCTGCAGTGAAAGAACACTTCAGAGGAAGCATAGGCTTGCCTGAAAATCTACAAAGCTACGCTATTGTTGGACAAGTGCACAGCTCCTTGTAACTTACGGGGCTGGAACAAGCTGTCCACACCTTTCTCCTTCTTGTCAATAGCCTTCATCCCAGACCTCTGAGAACACACATTCCATGAACAGGCTGGAAATAGGCTAAGGACATCCATTGGGTATAAGCAAAGGAGGAGGGATCCTGCAGGCTGGGGAGTGAGGGAGGAGGAGGTTTGAAGAGGCCTGGTCCAAGAATCATACCCACTCTTCCCACTGTCTGAAAAAGTTTTCTGGAAGAGGTTGAAGGGGGACAGCTCAGAAAAACTTAGGAGAGAGGGGAGCTGAGGTTTCTAGACAGAGAAGCATGTCCCAGAGATACTGATCTCCCAGCCCACATTTAAAATCTTCTTAAAAATACACATCAGATTTATAATTTTAGCCATTATTTAGCCTGCAGTTCGATAATGCTCAGTATATTCACACTGTTATGAAACAGGTCACCAACAATTTTTCGTCTTGCCTAGCCAAAACTCTGCCCCACAAACAACAACTCACCCAGCCCCTGGTAACCGCCATGCTACTTTCTGCTTCTCTGAATTTGACAACTTTAGATACCTCATATAAATGGAATCATGCCATATTTGCCTTTTTATGGTTGGCTTCTTTCATTTAGCATAATGTCCTCCCGACATACCCATTTTGTAGCATGCATCAGAATTTTCTTCTTTTTAAAGGCTGAATAATATTCCATTTTATGTAGGTCCCTCAATTTGTTTATACATTTGTCTGTCAGTGGGCACTTGGGTTGCTCCACCTTTTTGGCTCTTATAAATACTGCTGCTGTGGACACAGGTGTGCAAATATCTTGTGGAGACTCTGCTTTCAATTCTTTGGGGTACATACCCATAAATGGTATTGGTGGGTCACGTGGTCATTCTATTTTTAATTTTTCGTGGAACTGCCAGACCATGTTCCATAGTAGCCACACCATTTTCCATGCTCTCCACCAACGCACAAGGGGTCTAATTTCCTCACATCCTTGTCACCATTTGGTATTGGCTGGGGTGTTTTGAGAGTAGCCATCCTAACAGGTATGCAGTGATAGCTCATTGCGTTTTGCATTTGCATTTTCCTGATTAGTGATGTCAAGCACCTTTTCGTATGCTCATTGGCCATTCATATATCTTCTTGGAGAAATGTCTATTCAAGTCCTTTCCCCATTTTTAGCTGGATCATTCTCTTGTGGCTGTCAAGGAGTTGTAGGAGTTCTTTATGTATTCTGGACATTAACCCTTTATCAGATATATGACTTGCAAATATTTTCTCCTATGCTATAGGTTGTGTCCTTCAATGCTCCAGCCCACATTTTGAAAGACAAGGAAAATGTGCTGAAATGGAGAAAGAACCCAGCAAGAATGATGCCAACAGGTTAGGGGCCACGTTACATGATTCCTCCAAGTCCTTTGAGCTCTGTGTTCTTGAGTTCCCACCCTCCTGGTGATGCTCTTAAGCATCCAAGCTTTGTGTACACTGCACGATCTTTACCCTATTTGTTCCAGGATGCTTCTAGAGAGAATATGCTCTACCCTAAGCACCATCCATCTCTAACACCCCACAACTTTCTTGCTGCTTTCTTCATGCCTGTGAGGTCTGCCTTTTCAGCCTGCAGCATCTTTAGTCTTGAGTGTTGTGATATGACAGCCTCGAATCCACTTGCAAACTCTTTGCTGTCCCCAGTGGAGATGCATTTAAACCCTACTTCTAGGGCAGCCATAGTGGCAGGACTGAGCATACAGTCCATTGGAAGCAATTTGGTCTAATGGAAAGACTGTCAGAGCATCACTTCTGGGCTGTGTGATTATTGACAAGTCACTTAATCTCTCTGAGCCAGCTTCCTATCTGTAAACATGAGGAAAGCACCCCACACCCTACTGGGATTTGGTGAACCTTGTTTGGAATAAAGGATGAGTGGTGCCAAGCTCAGTGCCTGACACACTGTGGAAGAGGCTGGCAATGGGTGGCAGTTCCTCCCTCTCTGGGCCTAGACTCTTCAGCCAGAAGGAAGCATGCCCAGCAGGGGCCCATTCCACTCAGAGGCCACACAGCACCGAGGGGCTTCAAAAACAAAAGTCCCTCATTGGGCCCTGATCTCTGGTAGACCTGTACCCAAAGAAGCAGCCCAGGTTCTGTGAGAATCTGACACTGCCTGATGAGAGGTCCCCAAACGTCCCTCCCTCAGGGACTCCTTTCAGAGACCCTTAGCTCCTCCTGGCCCAGAGCTCTTCCTATTCTCCTACTCACCTCCCTCTGTCCAGAATCAAAACCTTTCTCCCTCATCTTCCCACAGATGTAATCCTTCACCAAGCCTGTAGATACCACCTCTTGAGAGAGCCAGTTTTTCCCTCCTTCTAGTCTACACTGCCATCTTCCCCTGTCCAAGCTGCCATAAGGTCTTGCGTGGGTCAGGACAACCCTGCTTGCCACCCCCACACCCTCCTCATCTCCAGCTCTTGTCGTGTCCAGTCTCCTGGCTGCGGCAGGAGCAATCTCACCACAACCTTTATCCACTCATCTCACTCTCCTGCTTAAAACTCTTTAATGACTCCCTGGGTGCTCTAAAGGAGGGAAGTTCCAATTCCTTAATGTGGCTTACAGGCCCCACGCGGTCTGGCCTCTGTCCGCCTCTCTGGTGTCATCTCTCACCACCTCTCCTCCATCACACTCCACACTTGGGCCCTATTGGCCTTCTTTCAGTTGTTCCACCAAACAAATGGTGCTTTCTCTCAGGGCCTTAATATATGCTCTTCCTCTGATGTGGAACATTCTTCCCCCTCTGGGCTAACTCGTATTCATCTTTAAGCCTCAGTGAAGATGTTACTTCCTCTGGCAAGTTTCTCCTCACCGCTCCCCACCCGCACCCCCAAACTCCCCAAGCTGAATTAGGTGACCACATGCTTCCTCTGCCATTTTGTTCTTCCTCAGGTCACAGCACTTTGTTCCCTGTTAGAATTAACTATAGCCTTGGAGCTATAGCCTACTTAGCTATAGCCTTAGAGCTCTGGGAGGTCAGGCATCCTGTCTGTTTCCCCGCCAGAGCTCAGGACGGTGGCCAGCAGAGACCACGTGGTGGGGCTGTCAAACGACCGAACCCCACTTCACCTTCCCAACATGGTCTTCATCCACTTCCAGCCCTAACACTTGCACCCCGGGGGTCCGTCCACCTCCCTGGAGTACTTTCTGATCCCAGACACAGCGGACAGGGCTCACACCTGGTTGCCTTTTATCAGACTGGCCTTTCTGGCTGCCATGCCCCCGTCCTCCCCTCTTTCCCTCCTCCCCTGTCACCTAACAAACTCCAACTTGTTTAAGCCTCAGCTCAGGTTACATATCCTCAGTGAAGCTTGTGCCTGAAGGGGACCATTAAAATAAAGATTTATTCCAGGCAGGGTAATTCTTAGCTCATTTTTCATCATTAATGCTTTATTATACTAACTCTAATATCTAGCAGCCTTCATCACTCTAGCCCAGCAGCCAGACTGCCCCTCTTCTGGGCTCTCCCGGCTCCTTGCCGGACCTCCGTTATAGTCCTTTCCCGAGGCTCTAGATGATGGGTTTTTGCTTGGTTGGGTGGTTCTGTGTAGTTTAGTTCAGTACTTTTCCTGAAGGACGGCAGAGGACACTGTGTGACCTTAAACCCTCGGGCTCCTCGGGAGGGGAACTTGGCTCATTTCTTCAATTAAAATAAGACGTAAATTCCCTCCCCTCCCCCACCCTTTGTCTTCCCCCACACCCTGCCAGTGTGCCCACTCATTACTGAGACAAGCCAGAGCTGCTCCCTTTTCAGGAAACATCATTTTTCCAATTAGCCTTTGATTGGAAACAGTACCATTGCAGCTGGGCTGCTTTTAGTGGCTGCTGGTGATAGGCAGCCTGGTCATATGGAAAAAGCACTGGCCTGGGAGTCTGGAGTCCTCAGTGCTAGCGCTTGGCCAAGGGTCTGTATGTGGGCAACTTTCTTTCTTGCTCTGGGCCTCAGTTTCCTCCTCTTCTGAACAATGAACATAAGGTTTTGCTACTGAAAACGCAGGCGAGGACCATGGGGCATTAGCGGGTGGCTTGCTGAAAATGCAGAATCAGGGTCCCACCCCAAACCTTGTAAATAAGAAGCTGCATGTTAACAAGATCTTCAGGTGATACCATCCACAGTAAAGTCTGGGGGAGCTCTGTGAACTTCCCAGATGAAAGAATCACTGAAGCTCTTGTTGAATGTGCAGTTTGCCTGGCCGCTGTCCTGGAGAGGCTAATGAAGTGGGAATGGGAAGGGGTCCCAGAAATTGTATTTGTAGCAAGTAGCCCAATTGGTTCACATCCCTGGGGAAGTTTGGGAAACATCGGACAAGTGGTTTCTGAGGGCCCTTCCACCTCTGACATTCTGCAATTCTGTGCGTAACTGGTTCATTACTGGTGAGAGTAGATAGTGGTACATAATACAGACCTCCAGGACTTATCCCTCTCTAAATTGGGTAAAGTATTTTCAGAATCATCCAGGGCCATGCAGGTGGGGAGAAAGAAAGAGGGATTACAACAACTTAAGCCAAGTCTTCTTGATTGGAGAAAATCAGCAGTCTCCGGGGTTCAAAGAGAAATTACCTGCTTACTCAAGACTGTCCCCTTGATGCAATCAGGATTGATATAATCAGACAATCTGAAAGACCCTTTTGAAGTATTGAAAAGCAACAAATAAAGATGGAAAGGCAGTGTCTCTCCTAACACTGGCAAAGGGATGGAGGCGAGGGGAGCCAGACAAGTTGACAAGGAAGCCTGGGGAAAGCCTCTCCAGGAAAGGAATCAGATTTTCCAAACCCTCAGTGCGGATGTGTGTTCTGACAAGGGATGTTTTCCAATTTGTGAGTGTATTTATATAATTTTTTAAGAAAGTTCTAAAAAACAAAATCACATGTAGTTATATGTTTAACAAATCACCTTTATTTGAAAAAGGAAAAAAAAAGTACATAAGATCAGGACTGCCCTGGAAAGTTCGGGGGAGAAAAGTTGCCAGTTTTCCTCCATGTTTGGGTTTGTTTTTCTTATAAATATGCCTTAAGTTCCATTGCTGGTAGGTTTTGGCTACCTCTGAGATTTAGACAGGTGGAGAGAATGTGGAAGGGCATTCAGAGGGTATTTTTCTGGGCAGAGAAAAAAGGGTAGACTCTGTCAGCTAGAGTGAAGTGTGAATGAGCATTGCGTAGCCAGGGCCCAAGTCAGGGGAGGAGGTGGATAAGAGGGAGGCTACTGAGCTATCCAGAGCACAAGACCATGTCTAGGAACAGGGGAACCTGGGAGAGAATTATTCAAGTCAAGTCGAGGCTTTCCTGCTCTCACATCTCCATGTATCCAGCCAGCCCACCGCTTCCTGACACTCCTATATCAACAGCACATTGGCTCTATTCTTCCCCCTACCACCCCTGATCTGGCCTTAATTCTGGGTCTCCTCCTATCTCCATCTAGACTCTTGAAACAGCTGCAAAGACTCATTCTCAGCAGGTCTTTACCTATGCAAGATTTTTCTCAAGCTTGAAAAGGCCGCCTTTCATCCAAAAACTAAACATATAGAGATCTGACCAGAATTACTAGGCTCTAGAGTGTTTGTTCTTCTGGACAAGATGCAAACTCAAATTCAAATGGCCCTGGAGACCATAAAGTGCTATTTAGGTCCTCACTGAGTCCTGGGGAAAAAGGATGTGCAATTCACAAGAGCGGGGGTTCTCAGACGAGAAAGGGCCTCAGAAACCACTGGAGGGCTTGTTAAAACAGGAGTCACTAGGCCCCGCTTTCAAAGTTTCTGATCCAGTGTATGTGGGGTGGGACCCAAGGATTTGCATTTCTGACATGTTCCTGGGTGGTGCTGATGCTCTGCTTTGCAATGTGAGCACCTTGAAGGCAGAAAACCCTCTTTCATCTCTGCATCCGCAGGCCCCTCGCACAGAGCCTGGAGTGGAGAAGGCTTTCAGCAGCAACTGTTGAAGGAAGGAAATTATAAAAAGCAAAAAAAAGAGAGGGAGGTAGGGAGGACTGAGGGAAGAAAGGAGAGGGAGGAAGGGAGGGTGGGGAGGGTGGAAGGCTAACAGGAGAGAATGTTTAGGCTCCAAGAAAGAACTTCCTTTGAATACCAAACATCCTTTTCCTTACAACTCAGCCCCCACTGGTTTCTCCATTTGTCCATTCTTTTAGTCTAAACCAAGGGCTGCCAAACTTCACAGACGATCAAAATTAGAAAAGAAATGAAATAAAGAGAGCTAGACTGGATTTGAGCCCCTCCCGGCTTTACTCACTTTTTATTTTGCCTTATTAAGACATTAAAAAACCAGCACACACCTGTCTTCTAGTCCTCTACATAGAGTAATTTACTTCTACGGAAAAAAAACCCCACACTATATTTTCCTCAGTTCTCTCTTTTCACCACAGTCTGGTAAAAAACTTTATTACAGACTGTCATTTGTTGTTATACCAACACTTGGGAACCACTGGTCAACCACCCAAACCGTAATTCCGGACTATACCTTTGTATTTGCCTCTCAGAATCCTATATACTGGACCTATAACCTTGATGCCTTGGGTAATTTTCAGTTCTCAGAAAGGGTCTTGCTTTCTCTGCCATTCTTCATGTTCTTCCCTCTGCTGGGAACACTCCCTGCCCACCTCGAAAACTCTTGAGTCTGCTCTCAAGTGCGGCCAGTTCTGTGAAGTTTTCCTGACCTTCACCATCCCAGGACATTAATTATCCCATCACTGATGTTCCCGTAGTACTTGCTCCTTGGCACTGGACTCATTTATTTACAGGTCTGCCTTCCCTGGACTGAAACTCTTAAACCCAAGGCCCAGCAATTGGCAGAGTACCTGGAACATAGCACTCCAGAGATGTCTTAATGAAAACCACATGGATGAGTTGGACTCGATCTGATGGGCAGCAGACAACTGTCATAAATTCTCGGTCAGAGAAATGACAACATCAAAATGATCTCTCAGAAAGAATCTACTTGCAGTGGAGACCAGGATAGGCCAAGTTGGAAGAAAGCAACGTCCTGAAAGACATCAGCAAGAAGGAGGGTCTGGCGATAGTGAGCAGGAAGGTTAACCTGGCCAGTCTGATTGTTGTAGCCAGTATATATATATATATAAATTTTGGATTAGGAACACTAAGAATTCCTGTCTCCATTTCCTTTTTTTTTTTCTCAACGAGAGTAATGGCATGGGGCGAAAGGAAAATTCCTAACCATCTCAGGGCTTTGCTTCTTTAAACACAGCTCAGGTGGGAGCTTCAGGGTTGGCTTTCACTACAAGACTGCTCACGCTGTTTTCTAAGAACTCAGCCTCCTCTTTCTGTAAACTTTCCTTTCTCCCTTTCAATAAACTTCTTTACAAGCTCAGCACCTTATGTTCTCCCTGTTAATAAAGTCTTATCTGAGAACAATATTTAATTAGTCATTTATGTTTGAGAGTGAGTAAGAAATTTAGGTGTCCCCTCTCCCCGAGAGTAGCTGCACCCATCAACGGATTGGGAATTTGCAGGTAGGGATTCAGGTAGAGGTACTTGCAAGGAACCCACATGGAGTCTTTCTTGGGCCTCTGCAAAGACAGGACTAGAAGTCATCTCCTATTCTGATGACCAAGACTGACCTTGGTCAAAGTATCTTCTACATAAAAAGTGGCCATTTGATTTCTGCTTGACTCTGGGAGATTGGCATCTTATATGCTGTAAATGTGCTGTGCTCTTAATTATGGCACTTCTATCATATATCGATCATCAACTTTCCCATCTATAAAATTAAGTGTTCGGACTGATAAACATCTAAGTTTTCTTCCAACACAGACATTTTGCGGTTATATGATCATTGGTTCAATGCTTCAAAAGAAAAGACACTGTCAGCCAGAAATATTGAAATTGAATTTTATTTTTGGAAAATGGCATTACACACATCTTGCAAATGTACACAGAAATGAGAATGAGATGAAGAACAGAGCTTGAGAGCCAAAATGATTGCAAGAGCAGCTCTCCGGCCGCCTGGTATCAAATGTCGTGAATCTGCAGCATTCACAGTTCACAACACGTTAAACACATGGGGAACTTCTCTAGACTTTGAAGTCCTCTAGCCAAAGAAAGCCCTCATGAAATCGTGGAGGGAGGGAGAGGGATATTAACAGGCACAGGAGATGAAAAGGGTCTGCTCCAGCTGGTTTTACATGAGCCTCATCAAACCTACCAGTCCAAGTGGGAACAGCAAACCAAAAAGGAGAGCGTGCCTTCCTGCAACACTACTTTAGAATCACAGTCTGAAAGCAAGGCTAGGCATTGCCTGGGCAACCGGGGGCAATGCGTCTCTCTGCATGTCCTTGTCTTTTATGGCTACAACTCTTCTAAGTGGGGCAGCTAAAAAGTCCCTAAGTTATCTGTTGTCTTTCTCCGTTTCTTTCTTTCTTAATAAGTATTGCTCGTTGGTCAAGCAGAGCCTTGTGAGGTTTCAAAATACCTCAAAACTGCTGCAGGGATAACGAAACATCATTGTCCAATGTCTTTCAATTACACATGATTCTGAGAACTCTTCAACTCCACATGTAAGCAAATGGTCAAACACATTCTGGAGCTGCCACTGATTTTTTTTTATGCAAAGGGAAGTTGAGTCTTTGAACATAACGTCATTCCTTAAGAAATGGTCACTAGCTGCTGAAGAGACTGTTGAGAAATGCCTTTCCCTCCTTTTTGGCCTGTTTATTCTTTGCTGACTTGACTTGGCAAAAGGCATCGGCCCCCAAATCAGTTATTTACAACTGTGAGACACCTGGGAGCAGGGGAAGGGAGCGGGCAGGGCAGGGAAGAGGGACCACGGGGAAGAATATATTCTTTTCAGAGGTTAAAATGAGTTATTTAAGAAATGTGATGTACAATACCATGCATTTAGTCTCCAAAGCTAGTCACTAGCAAGCTAACGCCTCTAATACTACAACCACCAATTACAGCTGTTTTTGCTACACTTACTGAGTTCTAACTACAGCTATAGGGCAGAAAGGGTGGGCTGTTTCCATTTTAAACTTTCTCCCTTTGAAAATGGCCATAAAAGCGTTTTCTGTACAAGTTTAATGGCACAAAAAGGTGACCCGAAACTTTTTTTTTTAAAGAACTTACCACACATGAGAAATGCAAACTTCAATCAAAACATGCATTAGTTGTATACAAGTCATAAGGGATCATTGGCTTCAAGCTGCAATATATTGCAGGACCATACATGGGAGACATTTTGGTATAACTTCTTACTTGCTCAAATCCCTTTAAGAGAACTTCTAAAGAAAAACCATCAGAAAGAGCATTCCATATGGCATTGCCAAGCTATGATGTCCCCAAGGGCTGTGTACCTTGTGGAATAAATTAGCACCTACAAGCTGACTTCTCGAGGCCCACTAATTATTCTTATGTGGACTGCCTGCACAGGGATGCAAACAGCTAGAGTCAAGAGTAAAAGTTTAGGTGAATTTAGTAACAGAAGGACAAATACATATTAATTAAGTGAAAGTTTTGTTCTATGGTAGGGGTTTGTTAATTACCCTTTCCATTTAAATCAACCACAATTGCCTATCAGTTTAGTTAAAACAGTTCAACAGTTGGAAAGCCCCAAACATAAGGTTGTTACAGACAGCTTGATGTATCATGGGGTAAAACTTGAACCCAGTTGCTCCGCCCCACGCCCAACACCCCCAGCTGGCCAAACCAAATGACAGCAGAGATGACCTGTGGTCTCTCATGAAATTATATTGCAGCTTTTAAAACTATGAGCAAATCAAACAAAATCAGTTAATAGTATTTAGCTGATAAGAATCCATGGGTGGATTCTTCTGTTCAGCTGATTATTTCTCTGAGCACACTTCACTGCTCCACAAAATGGCAGACTAAAAAAAGAACCACAGAGTGCTCTGTACAGTGCTTGGAAGGCAAAGACCCAAAGATACATGAGCTGTAAGGAAACTGCTTGTGAAGATCTGCTTTGGGGAATGGCAACTGAAGATGGAGAACAAAGAGCCAGGATCAGATTGATTTCAACCGCCATACTTCTGACTGGACTTGGGTAGGATCAGCGCTGGTTGAGTCCAGAAAAAACTTCACATCACCAAGGCAAAATCCCAGGGCTAGGAAGAGGCATGTGCCCAATACCTAGACATGGAGGAAGGAAGGAATAAAATGGGAGACAACAAACAAGAGAGGGAATTGCAGAGGACAAGAGATGGGTGTTTATACTCTGGAAGGAGAGCGTGATAAGAGAATATAAAAATGAGAGCAACTCTAGTGAATTAGAGAGAGAAAGGGAGGACAAAGAAATACACAAGGGAGGTAGACATTGGTGAAAAGACATTGATTCCTCAGGTTATTAACCCAGAAATGAGAAGTTTCCGGGCCCCTATTTTTGTGCCTTAGTTCACAAGGTGTTTGCTCTGACTTCCGTTGTGCCATCTGACCTCTCCCAACTAGCCTGTCCCTTCTAATCAGGAACAGGAAGATGCCTTAATTCCCAAGAGGAATTCTACACTTCCCCCCACCCCCAGGCATCTAAGGTAAGACAAGATTGCATCTGATTCTAGAAGATGTTGAAACCTATAAATTAAGGGATAAAAAAGGTAGGCAGTTAGAAGCAGGTTCCAGAATCTTGTCCCGTGATAGCCAGTGTCACACCACCCGGGCCAAAGTGGGAGGTCAGCATGGATCCTTAATGAGGAACAAGCAGGAAGCAACAGCAACACCAAGAGGTTGAATATCAAGGCCACACTACATCTTTGGGGATGGAGATAAGCTCTGGGGACCAGGGTGAGGGAGACAGAGGAAAAAGTCTCCTTTTCCTGAAGAGACAGAAGAATAAAATTGGGAATTCACTTTTAAGAAGTGAATGGCCTGTGTTTTCTTGGTCCATAATCACAGCCTTTAGGGCAATCCACTGAATATTAACACCACCAGACTGGGTCTGGGCCACCAAGAGCCAAAGAGCCTGTTGGAGATGCCACTCCCCCACCAAAAGGTAGGCACAGGGAATCAATCCAGTATCCTTGCTCCACGTGGCCACACAGATAAGGAAGAGAAACCCCATATGGAATCACAGAATGTCCCATTGGACAATGCTACATAAGAGGTTTCCTTCCTAGGGCAGTGGCAGAAGTTTGACATTGCTACACAGGAGGTCTCAGATCACTTCTGGCATATCAATAACTTCATTCTCTCTGGATTCCAGGTCCTAAAACATAAGACCCTTAATGCCCCCTCAACTCAGATGAGCTTCAAAATACTGACGGTTTAATGATGAAACCAGCCTAGGCCTAAGAGCCAAATCCCTGAATGCAATGAGTACAATGCATGACTGTGGCCTGGCCTTAGAGATTCAAGTGGCCCATTGTGGCCAAGGACAGTTTCCAACGGCCTTCTCCAAAATATAGATCTCCAATGCCTTTTAGTCCCCATAGTGACTTGGGTAGCAAAAGAGGTTATTCAAACCCCACTGTCCTGGGGCAGCTATCCGGAGATGTATCTTGGCATAGATGTTTTAGAGGTAGGCTGATCTTTGAAAACCTTCTCCTCAGTGTGCTAGAGCTCCTCTGGGGCTCATGGACATGTTTATTCCCTTGTCCCAGGGAGATGTGTTTTTAAAAAAAGAAAAGCTATTTAGAACCAAATCTGAGGGAGATTGAGGGCATGTCCTGCCAGTATTGAGGGGACTAGAGAAGTAGACGCCATTTTGTCAAAGGCAAGCATTGGATTGCTGCTCTAAGACTTGGGCTGGGTGATTCAAAGAAGGATCAAGGGGGCTCAGACCCCTTCTATTTTCCTTCTTAACACAATACATCCACTTTAAGGTTCCGTGGTTCCTTCCACTTGGGGAGGAGAAGCAGGAAGAAGAGAGAACTTCATGAGAAGTAGGGTAAGCCCAGAAGGAGTTATCTTGGACCTGAACTAATGAATAACCCTTCGTTCCCAGGAGGAGACTTGCTGCAAGGCAAACCACGCGTTCAGACCTTGTTGCCCTGGTTTCTGCCATGGAAGGCGACAGGAGCAAGCAGTGTACACAAGAAGGTGAGTATGGCATGTAGGGCACATAGCTTGCTATTTTAGTGCAAACACAAGGAGTCAATGTTTACTACCAGCCAGGGTGCATTTTAGTTACAAAACTCCTTGCTTATACCTGGAAAATGTCTCCATTTGGGCAGGATGGCTATGGGAACATTGTGGAGGAGAACCACCACAGCGAGACCAGATTATTCTCTCTAGCTAGCCTCTCTCCCATATTTTAAAAGAAATCATTGCTAGCGAATGACAGCCACAGTCATTCAAAAAATACTGAAAAGCCGTCTCAGAAATTTAGGGTGAACAAAGCTATGGTTCTGGTTCTTCCTTCCTTTCCCTGCTCTAGAAACAAGAAACATTTCTCTCAGCCTCTGAAGACCCAACCAGTAGGAGATGCGATGAGGTGAGCTGGCAGGGAAAAATTAGACTTCCCCCATTTCAACTGGACAGGCCAGGAGCTCGGAGGGCCAGGGGCTCCGTAAGGTGGGACAGTGATCCTCTGTGTTGGGTGGACAACGTCAGGGACCTCATTGTTCCTGTGGGTCCCCAATGCCTCCTTCTCTTTGGGGACATCTGCAGTCCATGTGGATGTGAGCTATGTGAACACAGGGAGAAAGAGCCATATGAGGTTGCTGGGTGGATTTCCCAATGAGCTCAGGGCAGCAGCATATGGCTCCAAGATGCAACATGACCCTGGGAAAGAATTCCCAGGAGCTTCGTGGAAGGCAATACAGTTCAGTGGGAAAAGGCTCTGGAATAAGAGCCAATAGATATGGGTTCTAATCCCAGCCCTGCCCCTAGCCAGCTTGTGACCTTGGGGAAATTACCTCTGTGTCTCCGTTCCTGGCCTGAAAAGGAGGAATTTGGAGTAGATCATGTGATCCTAAGGTTCCTTCCAGCTAGAAAGCTCTATGATTCAATCTAGGCTAATACTAAAGTCCTTAAGGACACAAAGCAGTCATGCTAATGGCTATCCTTTCCAAAACAGTGAAGAGAAAAGGGAATTTTCTCTAATTTACCCCTAGTTAACACTACTTAAGTTGTTCAGCCCAGCCCCATATATACATTTTCCCCTTCTTTGTCCCTATTTCTATTTCTGTAAGGGAGAAAAATCAGGAGGTAGGAACAAGCAACAGATGGACTCTGTGTGTGTGTGTGTGTGTGCGTGTGTGCGCACATGTGTGGGCACGTACGTGCGTAAAAGAGGGAGGGAGGATGGGGGGAGTGGTGGCAGATGCTTGCTGAATGACTTGATATTTGCTGAGTGTGCAGAAGGTAACACAATGGGACTTTAGTAGTGAAACTGCATTGGGCAAAATCCGACATGAATGACAGGGGTGAAGGCGTGCAGTTAGGATTTTTTTCTTCTGCCTTGAGAATGGGCTAATTTAAAATGCGATCATTAAAGGCATACATTTTGGAACAAGATCAAGCCTCCTGAAGTGGCAGTACAGAAACGTTCTCTTATAATTGATTAAAAGAAAGATGGAATCTATTTTATGACTGAAGACTGTTGGATCAAAGGTCACTCTAAGGAAAATGCATCCATTTAGTACACCCGCCACTGCGAGGAAATGCTCAGAAAGGTAGCACAGGGCCTGGACAGGAGAAAATCTGAGCTTCTCCTCTGGTCTTGCTCCTCACCAGCCTGTCGGTTAGGGGCCTCAGCCTCTGTCTCATCTTAAATGGAAGGAACTGGGCTAAATGAGATCTGGAGAGAATGGAATCTTTGGGGGTCTGGCCCGAAGATTAAAAATAGACTTTTACCACTCTCTCTACACTCTCCCTGCCCCCAACCCCCATAATCCCAAGTACCAGTTTTTCCCAATTAACTACAAATTGTTCTGGGAGGCACCAAGGAAAACCATGAGCTTCCAGAAGGAAGTAGGGGATAAGGAAAATGGGCTTCATCATGGTTTCCAATAGACCTACACATAAAGGACAGGGGCAAAGAGAGATTCTCATGATTTGGGGTTCTTCAGTGACCAATTTAACCAGGAATCAGTACTACCATCATCAGGACTTTTCTTGAGCCAAAGATATTTCTTGTAGCTAAGGTCATCTGAAGCTTGTCTAGGACCATCTGAGCTACCCCTTCCGCCACAAAGTTCCCTTCCACATCAGCAATGCCACCAAGTCACCGCAGATACATGTGGGGGTATCCTGTGGTATCTCCCAATTCTGAAGCAACTGAGGGTACACACACACACTCACACACTCCAAGCTCATTCCAGTTCAAGCGGAGGAACAATTGCAAGTCACTCAGGAGCCAAACAACAGCTTGGCTTTGAGTGCTGCCCCTCGCACACTATCCTAACAATTACAAAGAAATAAGGAAAAAAATCTTCATATCTGCTAAAAGCAAACACAGAACTGGCATGCATGGCTTTCCCTTAAATTTAGTTGTCTTTGCCATTATGGGCCATGATTATAGACAAAAAGCAGTGGTATGAACCGGTACCTCAAAGACTGAGAACTATTTCGAATGATCAGTCCTTAAGAAAGAGAGATCCTTTCTAGCGTGAAAGACAAGCGAAAGGTCTCTGTGTCTTCAGTATGAAATATCAGGATTGCAGATAAAAAAGAGTTGCTTAAAATATGCCATAACATTTCCTTTAAAATATAATTAGAATGTCTGGTCCACATTGAAATTATTAATGTAAGCCTAACTGTTAAAAAGTTATCAAAAGACTGATTCTATTGAATTGGCCTCTGCTATTCATTTTTGTTTCCTCCTGGAGGTTTCTGTTTGGCAGTGATAGCATGATTTCTAAACTATGTTATTCTGCATTTTTTTTGGTAAATTTTCTGCATGTGTTTTTTAGACAAAAGAAAAATCACCAGTTTATAAAAAAGGAGCCTGAAGAGTTTGCTCCCGAAGTACAGACATGAAGTTTTATAAAAAGGATATTGGTTTTCTTGCTATAAAAAGCGACCAAAAGGTGTCAGACCTGAAAACAAATTCTCACAGTGTTTTCAGTGTTGGCTGTTTACAAGGCATTCAATAGAACAGAGATAGATGGATACCATACAGTTTGTGTAATAACTCGCTATGTTAGACAGCCTCCTAGAGGAAATTGAGTGATTCCTAGAGGAATTGGGCAAATGAAGTCCCTCACTGCCAACCCTTAATTGCTTATTGATTCCAAATTGCCCCACTGGAGAGCTTGACAAGAAATTTGGTGTGCTTTAGAAACGGTACCGAAATGCCTACAGTGTTTCTCAATTCTGCCTAGTCTCGTTTTCGCTAGCCCTGCACTGGTGTCCTAAGCATCTGCTGTCAGAATTACAAGTTGCTGGTGTTTCTCCCCCTTGACAGCCAGAATTGGTGCTAGACAACAAACTGGGGGCTCAGTCGGGAGTGAAGAACGAGGCTGGGGAGCTGCCTTGCCACCCTCCCAGGATCCTCCAGCATTCTTGAGATCGGGAGACAAGGGGCACTTGTGTTTGTCACTCTTGGATTTGCCAATGAGTTTCTTTCCCACATACGCGTTTTAAGGGCTATGTATATAAGCAACCCTCTACAGAAGGGAGACTGTCATGTATGAGCAAAGTGAGACGGGGGAGAAATAATGCCGGCGCCTAAGTCTTCAATAGAAAGGTCATGGACTAGTACATTTTGCATCCCCGGAAAGTTACCCCGAAGGATGGTTATCAATCTATCTCTTATAATTGGTAACTGTGGATCAGTGGCCCAGAGGAGAAATCACAGGAACATAAACCCAACATACTACAGTGTGTTTTTAAAAATAACAACAACAACAAATAAAAACTTGAAAGCACCAATAGCCCTGTTGGACACTTGAGCAGAAGTACCCTATTGTAACGGTGAGTTTGGATTTGTACTCTGGACTCTGAACATTCTCTTCTCCTTCACATGGAATCACCAAGTGAGTCTGAGTCATCCAAGGACAGAGGCAGGTACAGATCCTATAAGAAGATAAGAGGTAAAGTTAACTTCTTTTCTTGACATCTTGGGCTCTGAAATGGGCAACGTCAGATGACTGGGTTATTTTAATTAGTATTTTCTCTAATTTTTATTTTGAAATAATTACAGATTCAGAGGAAGCTGAAGTATCAAGAGGAATACTTGTGCTGGTGTACCCTTCACTCAATTTCCCCCAATGGTAACATCTTGCTATTTTCCATGCACTCAGGTTGTGCGTGTATATGTGTAGTTCTATGCGATTTTACCACATGTGTATATTTGTGTGCCCATCACCACAGCTTAGATACAGGCCTGTACCCTCATCAGTGGGCTCCCTTACGCTACCCCATTTAGAGCTACAGCCCCCCATCTCCCACCTCTAAACCCCCAATAACAACCAATGATCTGTTTCCCATCTCTACAATTTTGTCATTCCGAGACTGTTACATGAATGGAATCACACGCTATGTAACCTTTCAGGACTGGCCTTTCCCATTTAGCATATTTCCCTGGGGATTCGTACAAGTTTTTGCACATGTCAGCAGGTTCATTCCTTTATATTGCTGAGCAGCATTCCTTAGTACCTTTATGCCACAGTTTGGTTAACTATTCACCCACCGAAGGGCATTGCAGGCTATTATAATTTAAGCTTGCTCTAAACATTCTCTTCCAGGTTTTTATGTGAACATAAGTTTGCATTTCTCTGGGATAAATGCTCAAGAGTACCACTGCTGAGTTGTACGGCAATTGCACGTTTAGTTTAGGGATCCAGTTTATCTATATCCTCACCAGTATTTGGTGTTTTTGCTCCTTTTTACTTATCTATTCTTGGGAGTTTGTAGTGGTATCTTGTTATGGTTTTAATTTGAATTTTCCTGGTGGTTACTGGTGTTGAACATCTTTTCATGTGCATAGTTGACATCTGTAATTCCTCCTCGGTGAAACATTTCTTCAGGTTTTTTGTTGTTTGTTTGTTTATTTGTTTGTTTTTAGAGACAGATCATGAGCAGGGGGAGAGACAGGGAGAAGGAGAGAATCTCAATCAGACTCCATGCTGAGGACAGAGCCTGACAAGGGGCTGGATCTCATGACCCTGAGATCATGACCTGAGCTGAAATCAAGAGTCAGACACTTAACCAACTGAGCCACCCAGACGCCCCTCTTCAGGTCTTTTGTTCATTTTCTAATTGTTTTTTTTTTCTTTCTTACTGTTGAGTTTTAAGCTGTTTTTATCTTCTATATATGTCTTTGGTTAGCTATGCGGCTTGCAAATATTTTCTCCCACTCTGTAGCTTGTCTTTCCACACTTTTTGCATGGTCTTTGACAAAGCAAAAGTTTTTAATTTTGATGAGGTCCAGTTTATTATTCTTTTTATTTTATAGATGGTACTTTTGTTGTCAAACCTAACAACTCTTTGCTTAGCCGAAGATCACAGGATCTTCTCCTCGGTTTCCTTTTTACCTCTTTTACACTTATATCTATTGTCCATTTCTTGAGTTAATTTCTTTTTTAGTTAATTTCTGCATAAGATGTGAGGTTTAAGATTAGGGGTCATTTTTTGTCCTATGGATATTCAATTGCCCCAGAACCTTATTTGGTGCTTATTGAAAAGGCTATCTTTCCTCCTTTGATTGAATCTGTGCCTTTGTCAAAAATTGGTTGTGAATATATGTGCGAGTTCATTTCAGGCTCCCAGAGAACTGCCAGGTCCTGAACAAATGCCCAGCCCAGAAAATGTACCCCATCTGCCTACTTGCAACTTATTGCCTGATGCTCTTCCATTTTGCAACAGGAATTATGATGCACGGCTCCAGTACTGCCCAAGACTTGTCTACATCTTGAGAAGATGGGAAGAGGATATGATGGCATTGGTTTTTCCCACTGTCCCCAGAGCTGTATTTGGAGACACTTGTGATTCCTCTTGGACTTACTTCACCCATAATCTAAATCAGTGATTTTCAAATCTCTCTCTCTCTCTTTCTCTCTCTCTCTTAATATTGCTCTCTCTTTTCCTTCTAAATCCTCTATTCAAATGAAATTTTGTTTGGAACCCAATATATAAAATAAATACAAGTGTAGCTATTGTAGTTGAATCGCACATGGGTGAGGCAGAATCTCACCCATCTCCAAATGAAGTAGTTTAAAAACCACTGTTACCATTCACAGTATCAGCAAGATACTAAAAGGAACCAAAAAATTTAGGGTCAACTCTATGGTTATTTAAGAGATCCTCCTTGGAATACTACAAAGAAAGAATTTAGGTAGAGGATTATCCAAACTATTGGAGCATACAGCTTCTCAGTGAGTCAGAGGGAAAAAATGAAGGTAAGAAAGAAAGACAAGAATAAGGAGGAGAGGGACTTATTTATCTAACATTAAGAGTGCTTTTTGCTATGGGGCACCTGGCTGGCTCAGTTGGTAGAGCATGCCACTCTTGATCTCGGGGTTGTAAGTTTGAGCCTCTTGTTGGGTATAGAGATTACTTGAAAATAAGATCTTTTAAAAAAAAGAATGTTTTGTTGATTTTTTTTGTTTTGTTTTTTTGCTGAGAAGGAAAGGGCAAGAAAATTTTTAGGCAGCTTCAACGGAAAGAGGAACAAAGTATATTCAGAAACCTGAGCTTTTAGTCCTGGGTAATTAGTACTACTGTGACATTGAATGAGTCTTTGAATCTTGGTGTCTTCACCAAGAAAATTCAGTATTGGAAAGGCAATATGTAAGGTCTCTTCCACCTCTTGGACTGACTTTTCTTTAGGACCCTCAAGGGACTACTTAATCATTAAAAAACACAAGAAAGACAACTAGAGCAAATAGATTCACTTCTCACCAACCTGGCTTCCCTTCACGGTAAATCAGGGGCTAACAAACTTTTTTTGTAAAAGGCTAGATAGTAAATATTTCGTGCTCTCTTTGCTGGTCACATATGGTCTCTGTCATGCAGTCTTGTTTGTTTGGGTTTTGTTTGTTTTACAACTCTTTATAGATACAAGAAACATTTCTTTTTTTACATCGGGGGCCATCCCCTAACAGCCAGACCATAAGCAGTATTTGGCACACTCGTTCTAAACTATCAAACACAATCTCTTATAAAAACTGATAATCAGGAAGTACAAGGCTGAGGAAACAATAGGAGTTCAATAAAAACTTGTAAAATTGAACTCAGGCAAAGTGACACACAATTGGGTCACATCTCTGAAGGGATTTTTCTTCTCTTGTACTTGTATAAAGTGAAAAGTATACTTAGTCAAAAGTATCTTTGAGCTCTAGACTTCCAGAATGGCAAAGAAAGACTCTTTGAAAATCTGCTCCAACAGTGACACTGGAAAAATTGTCAAAACCAACATTTTCAGAACTGTGGAAATAAACCAAAAGCTTTCAACAAGCCAAAAAGTGTTTATTCAAGAAAAATGGCTGGGGCGCCTGGGTGGCTCAGTGGGTTAAAGCCTCTGCTTTTGGCTCAGGTCATGATCTCAGAGTCCTGGGATCGAGGCCCGCATCAGGCTACCTGCTCAGCAGGGAGCCTGCTTCCTCCTCTCCCTGTCTCTCTGCCTGCCTCTCTGCCTACTTGTAATCTCTCTCTGTGTGTCAAATAAATAAATAAAATCTTTTAAAAAAATGGCTGAATATCAGTAAGAATACCAAAATTTGTAGTGCTTTAACTTATTCTCTTTCCCTTCTCCCTCTCCCCAACTTCAGGGTAACTTTGAAAACCAACAGCCTCCCAATTCCAATATCTGAAAAACAGAAAATTAGTAGTGACCAGATGGTGCAGAATGAGTTGGGAGCTCCCCAAAATGCCCCATTCCCAAGGATTTTTCACTATTTGACCTGTTTGGCAGCTCCTTGGAAATTCTCACTCATACGCTCTTTATTTGACCTGATGCAGAGCACACTCACTTTGAGCCGTCTTTTCAGGGAGCATTAATCAGCTGCAATTGTTTAAAATCACAGCTGCCTAAAGTAGAGGAAACTGTTGGGGCAAATGAAGCTGCTCAAAACCTTAAAAGGAAAAGCTAGAGAATTAGTGTCCATAGGAGACTTTGAAAAGCTCCAACATATTCACATATTCCCAGGAATCTCTATGACATGGTACACATTCAAGACTGGGTGTTCTCTGAGAAAAGACCTAAGAAGGTCTTAATCTCTCACCTCTGGTTGGCCTTGAGGTCCTGCACAAGCAGCAAATGAAGGCTAAGGCAAAATTATAAACTGCCTGATAGAGCATTGAAATCGTACCCCACCACTCACACACACACACACACACACACACACACACACACACACACACACACACACGGCATCTAAGCCAAGGCAGAGAACCTTATTGGATCAAGGTATTTAAGAAAATCTAGTAAAATTATCCTCAAGAATGAAGAAGAAAACAAGACATTCTCAGATAAACAAAGACAGTCATTGCTAGCAGACATATCCTCCAAGAAATACTAAAGAGAAGCTTTCAGTGGGAAAATGAAAGGACAAGGGACAGTAATTCAAATCCACATAAGAAAGAAAGAACACTTGGTAAAGGTAAATACAGAGGTAAATACAAAAGACACTACAAATTTATTTTTGTAACTCTTCTATTTTCTTCTATTCTTCAGTTCAAAAGACAACTGCATGGAATGGTAATTATATAAGTGTGCTGATGGATTTATTATGCATAAGGAGGCAATTTGTATGTCAATAGGAGCCCAAAAGGGGCGGGGAGGGACAAAGCTCTACTATAGCAAATTTTTTTTATATTCAATTGAAATTAAGTTGATATTATTCCAAAGTAGATTGCACTAAGATGTTAATTTTACTCTCCAGAGCAGCCATGAAGAACACAACTCAAAATAAAATTAGTAAAAATACAACAAGGAGATTAAAATGGTACATTAAAAAAAACATCTAACACAAAAAGAGCAGAAATTGAGGAATAAGGGAAAAAAAGACATAAGACATATAGAAAATAACAAAATGGCAGATGTAATTTCTACCTTACTAGTAATTACATTAAACATAAGTAGATTAAGCACACAAATGAAAAGGCAGAGACTGGCAGAATGGATTTTACAAAAAAAAAATATGATCCAGCTCTCTGCTGTCTGAAAGAGACAGAATTTAAAGACACACATAGATTGAAAGAAAAAGGATGGAAAAAGACTTACCATGCAGTTAGTAATCAAAAGAGAGCTGGAGAGGCTACACTAATAACAGAGAAAAAAATCTGAATGACTCAAGAGAGCAGGCCAAATAAAGGCCCAAGCTGCCCCATTCCTTTGGGAAGGTACCAATGGAAGGTGCTGGGGGAGGTCAGTCTTCTCAGAAGGATGGTAAGGGCAGAAACACATAAGGCAAAGACACAGCAAGAAGCAATGTAGGTTGGGAGACCTATATCCTAGCCCTATCCTGGCTATTTAACTTCCCCATACAGGGCCTTTGCTTCTGTATCTGAAAGTTGGGGAAGATGTGGACTAGAAGATCTTTCAGTTTCCTTCTGGTTCTAAAATTCTTTAAGTCAGATCACTGCATTTTGTTTTTTATTAATTAGACCAAAGCAAGAGAATCAAGATAGACACTGCCAAGTTCGTGAACTCCCTGGGCATTTTTCAGGCAATACAGAAGGGTCTTTTCATTATGGAGGCCACTTTGAGTCCCACCACACTGAACCCTGGGCTTCAACATTCACCCTTGCTCTTGATTATTCATGTAACAGAACCTTCATTGTGGTTGGTTGGGTGGTGGAAATAATTATAGGAGAAGATTATTTCAGACTTATATTCAGAGGAAGGCAGGGGGGACATGCCTGGGATAGAATCAGAAGGAGACTGCACTTGTAGCTGCTATGACTTGGGATGGGTATGGTGAGAGGCAGGCTGTGGAGGGAATCCATAGGACTAGTCTTGGGAATGAACTTCTGTCCTTCTGTCCTCCATCCACTTATTTCGTATTCAAAAGATATTTTCTTGTGTGGGTAGAACAACGTTCGGGAAAAGGAATTATCTCAAAGCTGTGTTTTTGTTGATCGATATGTAGAAAAACAGAAACACACATATTGCTTAACAATACAAATAATTTGCACCTGAAATTCATTTGCTTGGTCCCTTGGAGCCCTACAGAACAAAATGTTTGTAACAAATACAGCTGTGCTGGCGATACTATTGCGTTAGAGAAAACAAAATCTTGGTCTCTGGTCCAAGGAGCTTATAGTCCAAAGGAAGTCAGAGAGGAGTTTTGAGAAACCTGGCTTCTGGTTTGGGTTTGCTTTTTCCCAAATGTGCCCTGCGCTTTTCTGATGGCGTGGCTTTGTTCTTGCTAGTTTTTGTTTTTGTTTTTGTTTTTTGTTTTTTTTTAATGCTGGAGTGCCTATTCTCTTCACCAGCCATCAAAAGCCTACCCAGGTTTCAATGCCCCACTTAAATGTCACCTAGTCAGCAAAACTTTCCCCATCTCCTGCCGTCCCCCAGGCAGAGAATTTTACCACACTTTTGTCCGCTCTTGATTACCAAAATCCACTTAGGTGGTGTCTGTGATTTAAAGATCAGGACCCTGCTTTATTCATCAAACTATCCCTCCAAGCACTTATAGAAAAAAGGTCTAGAAACATAGAGGAAAATGTGTATTTAAATAATGTTAGTTATATTTTCAAATAATATGTCAAATATATTTCCCTCTGATCTCTAGATAACTTTGCAAGGCAAATGCCTCCACATTTAAAGGCATGAGTGCAATCACTGATCTGGAAAACATTTTTAAATAAACAAAAAAGTTGCCCTGTATTTCTAGGCTTTTTGAACACCTTTAATGTGCTACCTTCTCCAAATTTTTGAATCATACTGGGGTTGTCTTTGCCCTCGGCACTCCCTTTTCCTCATTTGTAAAATGGAAATGCCACCTGCCCTATATCTATCACAGTGTTATCACAAGGGTAAATAGGAAAATGTGCAAAAGGATAAAGTGATATGGAAGTGCACAATGTTGTTCTGATTAAGTACCCAAGGACTTACTTTGTGTCCATATTGTAGCACTTGAGTATGCGGACTTTGGCTAACCCCCTCACAGCTGCATTAAAGAGGATTCTCCATGAGCTGCTTAAGAGGGGAAGCCAAGAGGCTGATTACAGCTTAGGGCCCTGCCATAGCCATCGAAAGTTACCAAAGGGATGCTGGGACTACAAGTTTGTTTCCAATTGCGCAGGAGGAAAGTCATGGCCTCAGCCACCTGCTTCCTGTCTCCACCATGACTCACACCTTTCAGGTCCACTTGGATGGAAGTTCAGATGAGAACTGCTTAGGCCCACTGCCCAAGGACCTTGATGGTGCTAACTAAGGCTCAGGTAGCTATGTACAAGGAGGAGTGAGAAGCCGAGTCCTGAGGTCCAGGGGGACTAGGCCAAGGTCATGAAACTTTTTAGCTTATGCAGAAAAAACAGTTCACCCTGCACCATTGGTGGGGTTAAGCATGAGGCTATTGCCTCCTGATTGGTTGCACTAAGAGAGACACGACATTACTTCCATGACAATTCTGTCCCAAAGGCCTAATATGGACTTAATCACAAGGAAACATCAGACACACCTAAATCAAAGGACATTCTACCAAAGAACTGGCCGGTACTCTCCATTTCTATAATATACCGTCAAAAGGAAAGACTCAAGAACCTTTCTAGATTAAAGAAAACCAAAAAGACATAACAACCACAGACGATATGTGATTCTGGATTGGATCCCAGACCAGGAAAAGGATGTTACTGGGGCAATTAATAAAGTTTGAGTATGATTTTGATTATTGTGCTATTGTCAGGAATGAAAATGTCCTTATTGTTAGGAAATATGCACAAGCATTTAGAGGTAAAAGCGTATGATGTCTGCAACTTAATCTCAAATGGTTAAAAAAACAGTAAAGTGTGTGTGTGTGTGTGTGTGTGGTGTGTGGATAGAGAGAAAACAAAAAAAATAAAGTAAATGGGGCAAAAATCTAAACAACTAATGAATCTGCAGAATATACAGGACTTCTTTATATTATTTCTGCAACTCTTATGTAAATTTAAAACGACAACAGAGTAGGAAGTTAAAAAGTTAGTAAGTAGTGCACCAAAATCCAAATGGTTTTTAAAAGTTTGCTCTCAGAGGGGCACCTGGGTGGCTCAGTTGTTAAGTGTCTGCCTTTGGCTCAGGTCATGATCCCAGGGTCCTGGGATCAAGCCCCACATCAGGCTCCTTGCTCAGTGGGGAGCCTGCTTCTCCCCTCTCTCACTCTCCCTGTGTTCACTCTCACTGTATCTCTGTCAAATAAATAAATAAAATCTTAAAAAAAAAGTTTTCTCTAGGAAATCATATAATGTATTACTTAATGTTTGTTTGCTTCACTGCCATAAAAAAGAGTCATTTTAAAAATGAAAGGACACACTAAAAATCTCACAGTGAGGCTCTGACAGTCCTGCCACCTATAGCTTGTCTAGTCCTTCAAAGGTTAAATTGGTTTGTAGAATTGAGTCAAAACAAAACACCCACACAAAAAGTTTGCAAACCCAACCAGGAGAAACCGTTTAACAATGCCAGCACTCACCTCAACGGGCTTATGGATGATGGGTCCTCAGCCTAAATGAACTGAACATGTCAAATGAAAAGCTGAACGACTCAAGAGAGCAGGCCAAGTTGCCCCATTCCTTTGGGAAGATACCAGTGAAAGGTAATGGGGAAGGTCAGTCTTCTCAGAAGGATGGTGAGGGCAGAAATGCATAGGGCAAAGACACAGCAAGAGGCAATGTAGCATGGGAGCTTCTGTTGGAGAGTGGAACAACAGAAGTAAGCTACTCCCCATCTTTGAGTGTCCATCTTAACAAGCTCTGCTCAGAAGAATAACTGAAAGCTGACAGCAGGAGCAGTTTTCATCCATGCTACAACCTCTAGGTAACACTGGCCATTCAGACAGTGCAGCAGATTGTCCTTTGGGGAAACCAAATAGCTGAGCAGAACAATTAAAAGCTTCTGGTCAGAGTCAGTACCAGAAACTTAAAGGGGCCATTACAGGAATGGAACAGGAAGTAAGAATGATGGAACAGCTAATGGTCAGATTAACCAGGAAATTAAAATCCTAATGTAGAGAAATGAAAATGGATGTCGGGCATTGGTGTGCTGTCACACATCTAACAGCCAAGTTTCTGGCAGAGAAAACAACAGCCTTGATGTGTAGTGTGTGCTGAATTCCATAGTGCAAATATTCCCACAACGGCTGAGTTCTAGGTACCAACATGGCGTCGCTGAACACAGCGTGGGGAAGGGATGTACACAATCAGCTCTCATGAGCTAGCATGAACTGACTGGGGCATACTGGTGGCAGTAACCTGGGCGCCAGTCCTATGTCTGCCACCACCTAGCTATGTCACCCTAGTAACTTAACCCTCCTGGGTCTTCATTTCCTCACCTGCAAAAGGTCGACCTCCCAAGACGATCTAGAGAATCAAAAATCTAAAATCTCTTTCAGCTCCGAACATCTGTGGTTCCATGATGGAACTGGCCACACTTGTGGCATTTTGCCTTTTCCCATTTCACACAGAGGCTTATGAGCAGGGAGAAGACAAAAGATTTCTAGAGGAACCTGCTCCAGGGTGTGGCCGTTGGAGCAGAAACCACATTCGTGTGACCTCAGAGATGAGGTTCAAGGCTGTGACCGCTCCCACTCCAGATTTTCCATACGGAAGAGATTCCTGGGTGGAAATCTGCTTGGAAAGTGGGGCTAGTGAGTTGACGAACTTCTCTTATTTTAGCGGGATATTGATTTGGAATGACTTGTAGGTGTCAACGGTGCCCAGGCAGGGCTAACGCCACATATATGTGTCCTCTTCTCCTAAACTGATCCAGAATCTGCCTGGGAATGAAGCATACAGAGCGAAACTAGGGTCTGTTCATATATTGATGTCCAGCAAATCTAAAGGGAGTCACTGAGCACTAACTTCCTTTAACTGCTGTCTTTGTCCCTTCTACAGATTGGTGCCTGGGGACGTAAATTGCCCTCAATGCCCTCTATGCTATGCTTCTGAACTGGAGTGAAAAGCACTTAGCTCATCCTTCAAGCCATCATTTGACGACACCATGAACTCAGAATGGGTATTTGGGACCTTTGTTACCTCTTCTTTTTGGGTAAGTATAACTGGGAATAGGTAAATGTAAGGGGGCGCAGGGGCGGTCAGAGGAATAAATGAAAGTGACTGAAATCTTAGCCCCTGCTGGGATTCCCAGGGCTTTGAGCTCAAGGACCAGAGGAAGGGAAATTCTGGCCTTGAAGCATTGCTGAAGTAGATGGCAGAGCACACCCTCACCCAGCCATTCAAAGAAGTCGGAGTGCAAAGGGGTTTAGTAAGGTATAAGAGACATAATACCTTGTGCTTCCGGAGGCTGCCAGGACTGGTGGGCGTGGAGATAGGTGACTGTTTAGACTTGGGGGTAGAGAGCTGGCTGCTGGAGGTCCCGTTTGCTAGCCCGAGGCAAGAGAAAAGGAAGGGATAAGAATCAACAGCATACAAAGGAACCAGTTATCCTTCCCCTCCAAAGACACTAAGAACATTCAGGCAAGGTACACAGACAACCAAGTGATTTGATGAGTGGAACAAAGGTGAGAAGAAACACATTCCTCAGAAAGGCCAGAACTACAATCCTCAGTTAATTAGATCCTGGAGCAGTTCAGGGCCGTAATCCTTCTACCCTCTCCCCTGAGTGCTTCCAATTACAGGGTTCTGGTTCTTTTCAAACCTTTCTCATATATTCATTCCCAAATTTGACCTTAACACCATCTCCAGGAGGTAGTGTGGGAACATATGATTTTGTTTCAATGTTACAAGGCAGAAAAAAAGTGAGCCACAAAGAGGTTCTGTGCCTTACCTTAAAGGGGAAGGGACTATGGGTGACTGGGACCAGGGACACATCCCCTCTGGTGGCAGATCATGTGGCAGGTACAGTTCAGCCCCATGACCAATCTCTCTCCACTCTCTCTTTTCCTGATCACCTCCCCCCGCCTCCCACCCACAGGGCCCCACTCTCTCCTCCCTGCCTCATCCTGGCTGAAAAGAACAGAAGGAAAGGAAAAAGAAAGGGAATTACTCAGGAAGAAGAATAGAAAAGAAAGTTTGGGAAACATTAATGGCCCGTAGAGCAAGATGAACAAAGAAGGGGATCAAAAACAAGGGAGAGAAAGAGATCAGGAGTGGAGAGGGGAGACAAGGAAGACAGGGTAAGAGATTAGGAGAAGAAAAGAATGAAGAAGTTTGAAACCCAAAAGCACAGAGACAGAGGAAGGCAGACAGCTGTGGGCAGAGTCAGGGTGCACCCCCATTTCTCTCTAGGCCAACAAAAAACTTAAATATTGCTTAAACTATTGTATCATGAATATTTCCTGAGGATATAGTTCCTTTTCTCCACATAGGATAATGTTTTTCTTAGGTTCCAGAACCTGTGTATCAATGGTAGAAATGGAAGAGACACCAGTGGGGAGTTTGCTGAGTTTATCCAATGGAAGAGACACCAGTGGGGAGTTTGCTGAGTTTATCCAAGGGCAAGTAAGCTGAAAACTGGGCACATAGGTATTCACTGTCTGGCTTGAGCTGTATATTACTGAATGCATCCCTCACCCACTTACGGAGAGGTCTTTCTCCCTGTCAGGGCTTCCTGAAAGTCATTCATTCATCTAGCCAGTAGTTATGGGGTGCTTTCTCTAAATGAGGCTAAGTGTTAGATGTTGGGGTTTCAGAGATGAGTAAATCACTTCCTGTAGTAAGCCAGGCAAGAATACAGTGGGCTAATATGGCAGAGCCATGCAGGGGTGATTATTAGAGCCCAGAGGAGAGGCTTTGAAATCCGGGGGCCTGGAGGCACACAGGAGGAGGCAATGCCTGAAAAAAAAGTCATGAAAGATGACTCTGGAATAATGGGAGACAAATCTGTGGAGACAGAAAGTAGATTAACAGTTGCCAGGGGCTGGCCAGTGTTGAAGTGGGTAGTTGGGGAGAAAGGAAAAGTGTCTGCTAATAAGTACAGAGTTTATTTTAGAGGGATAAAGGTGTTCTGGCAATCGTGGTGACCATTGTGCAACTCTATGGCTAACTAAAATCCATTGAACAAATTCTCATGTGAACTATATCTCAATAAAGCCATTTCAAAAAGATGAATTAGAACTGCTTAGGCAGAGGACAGAAAGGATATTTTAGACTTCAGGATCGTACTAGTAGGGGCAAGGACATGGGAGTGTAAAAGAATACTGTATATTTATAGAGTACAAATAGCTCAAAATGGCTCAAAAATAGGGTGCCAGTAGTGAGTTCCAGGAGATGAGACAGGAGATGACACGGGCCATGAGGGCCTTTTGTGGAGCCTTTTTTGGGGGAGGGGGGTTTCACTTGTGGAAGAAATCTGAGAGCGATACTCTCAATTTTTCATTTTAAAACTATTATTCCAGTTGCTGTGATAAAGTTGGGACGAGATGGGATGGGATGGGCTGAGATAAGGGTAGAAACAAAGAGATTAGTTAGAAGACAATGAACAAGTCCAGGGGCACCTGGGTGGCTCAGTCAGTTAAGTGTCCTTCTCTTGATTTTGGCATTGGGCTCTGCAATGGGCATGGAGTATGCTTGGGATTCTCTCTCTCTCCCTCTGCCCCTCCCTCACTCTCTTTAAATTCTTATTTAAAATATTTTTTTTAAGAAGACATTGCACAAGTCCAGATGAGAGGGATTGATGACTTAAAGCAATGGAGAGGGAGAGACAGGACAATGCAGAAGATAGAGACCTAGAGGAGAGATGAGCTTAGAGTGTTATGTGCATGCACCGATAAACCATGCCAAGAAGAATGCAATCTGTGCCAACCAACATGGAGACTGTGGGTGCTAGGCTTATCCAGGGCACTAGGATTTGTGATGAATGAAGGAGGAACTGTGGAAAAGGCAAGAGTGTGTGGAGCCACAGTGGGGCAAAGTAGTCCATTACAGGAAAAGGAAGGAGTTGCTGGGCCACCTACAGTGCCTGAAGGGCTCTCTAGCTGGACCTGACCTGTAGTATTCAAGCTAGAGAACAATCTTGGCGATCAGTCTGAACTGACGTAATGTGAGTCTTCCCAAAGAGCCCTGACCTCAGCCATGATGTCTAACAGATGTGGGCATTCACAGGTAAGTTCTGGCATTTTGTTCCATGGGATCAATACACCCTTGGGCAACAAGGGATTGTAGTTCTCTAGCATTTGTCAGCCATGCTACACAGCAGTGGTGGCTATACTCCCCATGTGAAAATGATCTTTTTCACCTACACTCTTATCTAGCTGAGGGTGAGCCCACTGGTAATGCCAAAATGGAGAAAATTGTGAACCACAAGCATGTCTGTGAGTAAGGGAGTTTCCACCTACTTATTGGCCATAGACCTGCATAGACAGGTTCTTGTGCAGCTTCCAGTACTTTTCTCAATATTTTTGGAAACTCTCACTCAAAAACTGTAGGGGTAATACATAAATCCATATGTTATCAATACCTGTCTCTCTAATCTCTGTGTATGTGTCTATGTTGACTCTCTGCCACTCCCCGACTAGTCAATCTTAAGTTACCTATACTAAAAGACTTTATTTTGTCATCCACATTCACCAAACATTTTGAAAATCATTTTTTAATACCTTAATGGCCACTCACTCCAGTGTTGGAAAATGCAAACACTTGCCCAGACTTCTTTTTTTTCTCCACCCAGACTTCTTGATGGACTAAAACCCAAAGGTGGACATAGAGACATGAGAGAATGTAGACACGCACAAGCAGACGTCAAGTCTTCCCAAGCTGAAGGAGTCCCTATGTTTACAGACTAGATAAAAATACATCCACACGTGGGAAAAAATGCCTGGGAGGTTGCCATTTTATATGGACTCTGAAGCCAATTCATATAAATGTCAAGTAAGAGAAGGAGCAGGAAAAATATGTAAATAGGGTCTGACGAACCATGCACGGTCTCACATTGGCCAATCCACATGGATGACCATGACAGTTCATCGTGACAATGGCCGGAAATAACACCACTCCTTGACATCTGTCATCGTCCTTCATTTTTCTTTACTAAATATTCTCAGCTCTTATCTCTGAGCTTCTAATTCTCAGCTGCCATTTGGGGATGCATGGAGGAGACTTTGCCCCCATGACTTATTTGTCTTTCCCCTTTCCCTGCTCAGAACCACAGCCCTATCTCTCTGTGGCCACTTTTATTTCCTCAGAGTCCAAATCTTTTCATCCCTTTTTTTTTCTCATTGTAGAGGGAAGTTTTTTTCCTCTACAACAAGGTACATCAACAACTTCTCAGTTTCCTAGGCCACCTTATCAATCTTATCAATAAAACCTAAGATAATAATTAGTGTTTATTCAGTGTCTGCATGCACACACCCCCCCACACCCCCAAACACAGTCTTTTTTAGTTGTATTTTCATTTCCAATGAGGACAGAGAGGCTTTCTCCAGTTGGGGATACCACGGTCAGGATTTGAACACACATCTCTCTGATTCCAAATCCGATGTGTGTTTCATTTTGTTTTTGGTTTTTGCTACATAACTCTTGCTTTTATAAATGAATTGCTTCTGGGACTCCTTCCTATGACAACTTTCTGATGGAGGAAGGAAGGGAGTAGAAAAGTTGTGGTAAAGAAAAGAGAGAGGAATTGGACAATGTAGAAGCAGACACCAGAGCTTACATACATCTACTGGACTTCTATTCCACTTACCTAGTTTAGATTAGAAAGGAGGACATTAGGAGAAGGAAGGGAAAATGAAGGGGGAGGAATCTGAGGGGGAGACAAACCATGAGAGACTATGGACTTGAGGAAACAAAGGGAGGGTTTTAGAGTGGAGGGGGATGGGGAGATGGGTGAGCTCGGTGATGGGTATTAAGGAGGGCACATATTGCATGGAGCCCTGGGTGTTATACGCAAACAATGAATCATGGAACACTACATCAAAACTAATGATGTACTGTATTGTGCCTAACATAACATAATAAAAAAAAAGATTAGAAAGTAGTTAGCAAGAACCTTCTTTTATTCGCCAAAATGACTGGGTATCATAGACAATGTTCTGAAACAGTAGCAGACAGATCAGCCAGCATGGCATTTAACTTTTGTCACACCACAGAACTTTCTGGAAAGATGGTATTTGTGCTATGTCCATTACTCCCCTCAGCTGCTGCCACTCAGCTATGCAGCACAATGGCTAAGCTTGACTTGGCATACAGTCTTGTCTCCCTAGCTTCTCTGAATCATTATCTTCAAATCCTTGGCTCTGTCAGAATGGAGCAGGAACAACCCAAACAAAAGATGGCTGGTAAGGTAGCAAGGCTGACTTACCTATTCACAGGGATTTACATGTATGGGGGAAAATGGGTTCTCAGGAGTGAGGAATAAAACAGGTTGAGTCAGTTCCCAAAGAACAAGGAGAGAGTCCAATTTTTGGAATGGGCAGCCAAGGACAGAGTATGGTCACCAGTCAAGCAGAGTTGATCCTGAGCTCCTAGACTACGGATACCCTTGTCTAGAGGCTGGACTGATCCCTGGAAATTGGGATGCAGCTGTGTATAGGTGGGTGTAAGTAGTCCAGGTATGGCAATTATAGAACTGTCTGGGCAGCGAGTTAGACAAGTCATTATACTTTATGGGTTCAAGTTTGGATGGCCAGAATGGCACAGAAAAGAAAGGGGGGGCTTGGCATCAGCTTTTTACCCAACCTTTGCCAGGAGACCAAATTGATAATGCTCATTCACTTAGCTCTGGCTCTTCCTCCCATTCTAATCCCAACACTTGTGCTCAACTCAAAATCAAGCCTATTCGGATGCCTGGGTGGCTCAGTTGGTTGAGCAACTGCCTTCGGCTCAGGTCATGATCCTGGAGTCCTGGGATCCAGTCCCACATTGGGCTCTCTGCTCAGTGGGGAGTCTGCTTCTCCCTCTGACCCTCCCACCTCTCATGCTCTCTCTATCATTCTCTCTCTCTCAAATAAATAAATAAAATATTTTTTAAAAATCAAGCCTGTCAGTTTTGGCTGGATATCTATTTTGAAATATTGCTCACTAAAAATAAACCCAGTCTAAAAAAACAAAAAGCCATGACAATAATGTAAGAGCTGTCTTAACAACTGCAGTTGTATTTCTACAATTGTTTTCAAACCCTTTTACCATATATGAGTTCACATGATTCTCCTGATAACCCAAGAAATGATGGCCAGGAATTAGTGGTCTCCTTTTAATCACAAGAATATAGAGGTTGACTTGCTTAAAAAGGAAAAAAATGCTTCTCTTCAATGGATGGTAGCCTCTGGGGTTTCCACATCATATGCCTCCCACTGTGACCTTGTAGTGATTGGTTCTCTGTCTTGTCTGCTCTCATTCCCTAATGCCTTGCAGAGGGAGGTCTCAATACATAATTCATCCACTTCCTCATTTTTCCTCATATTGAGATGCTCTAAATGTTCTTTAATTCCAGTTCAAACACACCCTGTTTTCTCCCTACATATACAGGGAGTTTTTCTGGAAGGCCATCCAAGTAGAACTAAGGTGGTTCCAACTTACTTCAGAAAAAGGCCAAGAAACAGAACCTGTCGTTTTTACACATTCATTCCAAAGACACCCTTGTGATGGGTGTCAGGACTGGTTTTACTAATTATTTCTGCTCAGTGGAAAAGCTCGTGCCCCTCTCCCCAGACCCATCCACAAGGGAAGCTAGAACTGAGGACACAGGAATAGCTCTTCATGGATCCCATCAGAGGGCTTTTTTCCAGGCCAAATTCAATCATGGGTTGTGAAATACTGTCACTTTGGGAGTTGAAAGTAGAATTTTAAATCTATTTCCTATAGAGTCTTGGGCAGCCTGCAGCTTTGAATCTTCTAAATCAGGAGAGAAGAATTTGCAAAACAAATATGTACACCCATTCCTGCAATATTTTGACACAGATCAAAGTCCCGAAAGAAGAGGACATCTGTAAGCAGGCTGCTGGAGTGCCAGGATTGTTTTCTCTGACTTGATAATGCTGACAACATTTGTTTCCTGTTGGAGGTGGTTTTGCAGAGAGTGTGTTTCTGGTGGAGCAAGCCTGCTGTCTATGCTCACTACTGTTTTCATGGGGTAGAAACTAGAAAACACGGCACTGCTCTTAATCTGTAGAAAGAATACATGCTTTGGAACCAGTCAAGGTTCTGAATCGTGGCTCAACCTGGATATGTGTGATTTCGGGTGTCTTCTAACCTCTGTAGGTCCCTGTTGCCCCATCTGCAACATTTGAATAAAAAGACTGCTTAACTCAATCGTTGTTGTTTTGAGGATTACATGGCAGACTATACATGAAATCCTTAGCTAAGTGCCTTAACACATAGAAAGGGCTTCATAATGACATCTTTTCTTAATATTGCCATGACTAGAAATGGAAGGACATGAATAACTATGCAACCTATAAGCACCGAGTTAGGAATTTCCCTTCTACAAGGAATGATTTATCAATCTCTATGGGCTGAGGACTTTCTTTGGCTAGCAGGCTAGCATTAAAGGACTGAAGTTTTCCCAAGCGAAGCCCATTGCTTTTTGGTTTCTGCATTTTATTGCTGTGCTTTTGAAAACATAGCTCTTGCACGTGGCCCCCTGCATTTCTATTTACTCTCTCAACCATTACCAGGGAGTTGGTCCGCGAATGCAGTGTGCAGCCACTGAAGATTCTGCAGCAGTGGGGGGGGGGCGTCACATGATGGAGATGCATTTTAGGATGAGAAATATGGTCGCACTACACCAAATGCATAAAGGGACCAAGATTTGAAACAAAGATGCTACTTCGGAGCCTGTGGAGTAACCCTGGTATTGGGTGATGAGAGAAAGGAAGGGACTCCTGTGTGAGTGATGTGGAGATGTTTCAAAGGTTCCACAACAGCAGCATATGGTGGGCTTGAAGGATTAAAACATAGGAAGAATCTAAGATAACACAAAGATGCTGGACCCGGGGAACAGAATAGAATTGATTCTATTGTCAGGCAGGGAGTTAGAGGATGAAATGTTTTTGGTTTTTAGAAACACTGTATTTGGTACATTTAAATAAGATTGTCTGGGAAGCATTCATGGGATTAACATCTGGAAGGAAGGTTGGGGCTGGAGATGTAGATTTAACAGCCGCCTCTCTGTACCATCATATGCTATATTCATCACCAGCTCTGCTCTTTTGTTCATGCATTTCCCCCCTGTCGGAAGTAATCCATTTCCTTATTAATTGAAATATAACCCTCCTACAAGCCCCAGTTTTTCCAGGAGGACTTCCCTTAGCATTTACTGCCCGCAACTCCCATTCACTGGGCACTTAAACAAACCATTACTGTTAACTCCTATTCAGCACCACAGTGCAATGGTTAAGTTGTGGACTGTGGAGCCAGATCACCCGGGTTTGAACCCCAGCTCTCCCACTGATTAGCTGTGTGGTCTTGGGCAGGTCACTTAGCTTTCATGTGCTCTAGCTTTCTCAGCTGCAAGATAGGGGTAATTGTGCCTACCTCAAAAGGTTGTAAAGATTAAATCGCTTAATACATACATATAAAGTGGTGAGAACAGTTGCTTGGCATGTAATAAGAACTACATAAGTATTTGTAAATAAATTTTTATCAAATTTATATGTCTCCTGGTTCCCCAATTCTTAGTGACAGGGAATTCATCTTATTCCTTTTTCCCATAGCACCTAGCACTAATAGGCACCCTACCCAAACTCTAGAGATTTAATCATATTTAAACACAAGTCACAGACTGCAGCAGGTTGATAGGACACATAGTACAGGGAGATGGGTCGACATCACCATATCTCATGCCCCACAGTGTGTTCAGTGACCCCCATTATATTGCTTGCTTCAACAATTTCCTAAGTGGTTCTCCAATGATGATGGAAAGGTTGCCTTAGACGTAAGGCAGTTCTTCCACTGAAACTAGACATAAACTGTGGTTTTAGAAAGAATCAGAATGGGTGAGGGGCAAGGGACACTTTTCTCTTCCCACAGCTTTGCCAAGGGCACCACTTCCCCTTAGAGTGACAGTAGGGGAGCTGATGGAAATCTAGGATCGGGAACTAGAAACAGAGGTGCCTAATTCCTCGTAGCTGTGCTCGATGCAGTACAAAGAGAATGACACCAAGGTCACTCCACTCCCCAGCCTCCCCACATCCTTTGCCTGGAGATGAGGGAAGGTGGAAGGAAGCAGAGAAGCAAGGACCAGCCAACAGAGACCTTTCTATTTACCACTCTGGAACTTCCACACATTGCCTTAAGGACAGTGCACGGATTGCCTGCCTGTAAGTCAGGACAGCTGGGCTCTAGCTCTTGGGTACCAAGTGGTTGCATGGCATTGAGAAGACCACAAGATACTAAGCATCTTTTCATTTTAGTCCCCCATCGGATTTGCCTTTCCCAACCTTGTTCATGGTGCTATTATGCGTGACAATGGAGGTGACGGATCCGGAAGTATTTTGCAAAGTGCAGAGCATCTCATCTACGTCGAAGATCATTACCTTGAACTTCTCTTAGACAGAGAGGAAAGTTATTGTGCTGTCTAATACACTAGCTACTAGTCACATGTTGCTTTCAAGCATCTGAAGTGGGACTAGCCAGAATTGAGATGTGCTGTCAGTGTAAGATACAACCCAATTTCAAAGAATGGAAAATAGCTCCTTAGAACTATTTTACTTCGATTGCATGTCAAAATGGTAATACTTTGGATATACTGAGTTGAATAAAATATATTATCAAGACGGATTTCACCTGTCTCTTTGACCTTTTTAACTCTGGCTATTAGAAAATTGAAAATGATCTACAAGGCTCACATTGCATTTCTACTGCACAAAGCTGATCCAGATGGCCACTTTCAGGAAGGACAGAGCAGCCAGGTCCCTCCTGAGGCAACTCAAAGCAGCCTGCTAGGTTCAGAAGAGAAATACTCCTGGATACAATTCTCCCACAGACAGCCCCCCCCCTTGTCACTGTTTTGTGTCTCCTGACCTCCCCTTACAAAGACTGTACATTTTGGTAGCAAATCCATTCTTCCCTGGGGCTTTGGGAACAGGGAAGATTTGACTTTCAGGACTAGGTACACATAGGTTGGGGGAAGGAGAGTGGGGAATATTGAGTTGCTACAACAATGACTTACTGCTGAACAACAGCAAACTAATTATCACATTACAATTCTCTCAGCCTACCAGCGTGGGTAATTAGCTTCCTTGGAGGCTCCTTCAGAAAAAAAAAAGAAAAAAGAAAAAAAAGAAAAGATTCCTTCCCAGCAACTAGCTATTTTGTCCTTTTAATTCGATTCAATTCAATTGAGGGTAGTTGCAGAAAAGGAAAAGTTAACACGTTCATGGCTGAAATGGAAACAACAAGAGACGTGCCAGAAAGGTCTTCCTGCAGCTCTCAGGCCAGGCTTGCCTTTTTGCCCATCAAAATGGAAAGTCCTGGGTTAATCCAAATGGGGGCACTATATAAGCTTTCTTCAAATTCCCCATAGGAGACCTCTGGGCTCAGATTTGATCTGTTTATCACAGTTCCCTGTCCTACTTTAAAGGCAGACGTGGCTAATGGGACTTGGATTCTAAGGGTCCATCAGCTCTGCCCAGCAAGAATGAGAGCTCCTTCTAGCAATATTATATGCACAACCGAATCCTTCCTTAACTGACATGTAGGGCTTAGCAAAAGACAGATTCCATTTGGGACGTCCTCAGTATTAGCAGGAGTGGGGATTGAACTCAAAGGGAATAAAGTATACAGAGTTTGATTTATTCATGGGAAAAACAGAAAAAAAGATAACTTCAGGACCAAGGAATCAAATTATGATGCACATTACAGAGCAGATCGTATCAATTTACTAAACCTCAAGGTAAACCGAACCAGATATTAACTGAACCATGAATTGGATCAAATGTACACACATATATATGGACGGATGTCTGATTGACTCATTTCTCTTATTCATTCACTAGTGCTCTCCTCTGAAAGATTTATTTTATAGCTTTAAATAAATATTTGCTTTCTCCCAACTCCATTGCTCTGTTCTTTTTAAAAAATATTTGAAAATCTAGCAAACTTGTTCAAACCAGAATCAAACCTATATATTTTCTAATGAACTAGAACATCAAAACATTCCTTCAGCTGAACCTGAACTGAGCCAATGTTTCATTTGGTTTGAGTCCCTGCTGCAGAAGAACATTTTTGGCTGTCGTTTGCCTTCAAAGGAATGTAGTTAAAATTCCCTGGAAATGGCCTATCTTCCTCAACCTTGAGTTACTCAGGTTGAATGAAAAAAAAAATGTGAATCCATCCCACAAGTCCCAGATCCAAGACAGAATAACCCAGGATGGAAATAGGGCAGCACTGCCATGTCCTAGAAAAGAAAAGAATTTCAGCCCCACTCCATACTATTATTCTTCAGTTAAATGTGTATTAACCTGCCTATGTCCCTTGCTGAGAGTTCAGAAATACCTTACACTTACTGATGCAAAATTATGCATTGTCTATAGCTCATCCTTCTGGCTATCCAATTCTGATTCTGTGGAAGTTATTGCACAACTCTGTAAACTGGAAATAACTGATAGTATTGGAAAATGATTTTTACCTATTAGACGTGTGAATTCTCTCTTAACCAAAAGGGAAACCAAGTCTTAGACAAGGTAAGAAATTTGTCCCAAGTCAAAAAGCTGGGAAATGATGTCACCGAGCCTTCCTACACAGAGGCCTCCCTCTCCTCGTCCATATCCTCTCCCCCACCACTTCCCAGCTTGGAATGGTCCTGAGTGACGTGGAGGTGGGAAGGGGAAAATGGGTATGTCAAATTCAAATCTTACCTAAAGTACTATTTGGCCTGAGATCAGCTTTGCCCCTGCGGAATGTTCACTAAGAGGATGACCTGGACGTGGCTCTAAACTGCCATGGAGTGGACAAGATTACGTTATAAAGATCTTTTTACACTTTGGGGCTGAAATCATGTGGAAGATCTAGACACATTATGTGCGATGAGCTCAAACATTCTGGAAATTGCCATTAAGGCTGGCTAGACTAGAGTTTGGCTTCATTTATATTCATGAACTATCTATCTGAAATAAAGATTTATATTCTCTCTCATGAGAATACCACTTTAGATTTTTTGCTGGTAGGAAGCAAGTGCTGTTTGTGGTTCTGATACCTGCCAAGTCATGTCCCCTTCCCCCAGCTCAAACTGGTTACTCTTTTTATCTTGTGTGAATCTAACCTCATTCCTTCTTTTTAGCAAGGCAGTTCTGAAGGAGCAAAAGCAGATCTTGCCTGCCTTTGCCTGGGTTGGGATCTATTATAACTCCTTTTAATTTGACAATTATTCATCAAGTCCTAATGTATTCCTTCTCAGTCTCTAGTATCTTATAGTCAGTGAGGTGCATAGTTTCTAGAAGGGAAATTCTGCAGGCAGTGCTGGTGATCAATAATTTGACATATGTTTAAGCTGTGTTTAATTACAGGTGGTGGTGTTCACATGTTCTGGATAACCCACCTAGATACAGTCTGCAAAGAATCTATTGACTTCAAGCTGGTGCCACCTCAGCATTGTTAACTAATAGGTTATGTGGTGGTTTAAAAATAAGTCCACAAATTCTTGGCAGTCTAAAAACAGGTCCACCTCCCCTCAAGAGGTAAAGACTGATTCCTCTTTCCTTGACTGTGGGCTGGACTTAATGATTGCTTTTAATGAATAGACTAAAACAGAAGTGATACTATGTGGCTTTGGAAACTAGATCATAAAAGGCACTACATCTTCTTCCTTGTTCACTCTCCTGAATCACTCTCTGGGAGAAGATCCTGCTGACGGCCATCTTGGAAGTGGATCCTACAGTCCCCGCTGAACCCTCAGATGACTGTGGCCCCCACCAACACTTAGATCTCAGCTGTGTGAGAGATCCTGAGCCAGAGAGGACCACAGGACTAAGCAATCCCAAAATTCCTAACCCACAGAAATGATAAAATAATAAATGTAAGCCACTAAGTTTGGGCATAATTTGTTTCATAGCAAGAGATAAGTTATATAGATTAGAAATCCCAGAAGTGGTCAGTGATATTGCTGGAAAAAAATGACTGGCTAAGCAGTTATTTCCAGATTTTATGAATCCTGACCAAGTGTTTAAAGTCTGGTTTTTTGTTTTTTTGTTTTTTTTTTGCAAGGCCCTGTCTAGAATTTGTACAAATAATTTCATTTTTAACCCAAGTGTTAAAACCTGGGTCTTCGTAGTGTGAGCAATATAAATTAGCTTAGATAGATGAATGTGCTGTTTTGTACGCTTCACCAAAATATCACCAAACACATGCACTTTTGTGCTTTTAGCAAATATTCCCTAAAAGCTAGCTAAGTCTCTAGCACCATTCTGGATGAACTAGGCAGTCTTACTCACAAACATTATTTGAACATCGACTAGGACTCAGGCACAGTGCTCAGCACTGAGGATACAAAATGAACATGACATCTTGCCATTGAGGGGCCCAGTATTTAGTGGGGGAAGTAGACAGGTAAATACAGACTTTACAACACAGTGTGGTGAATATTACCCCAGATACATGAAGAACATGCTATGATAGTAAAGAGAATGGGAACTACTTCTATTTGAGGTGTTGAAGGATGAACAGATGTTTTCAAGCAGAGAGGAGTGGTGGGCTCGAGGCATGGCATTCCAGGTGCAGGGAAATGGGGTGAGCAAAGACATGGAAGTACGGAAATCTCAAGCTGCCTCTTCACCATTTAGTTCCTTATGCCTGAGAAAAAAAAATATGTCTGGTGCTGTGCATGCTCCTGGCCGTGTGAGGCCAGCAGGGCAGGCTGTTTATCTAGGCCACGAGCATTTCAAAGCCGCCAACAGGCTGCTCGAGCTCCCTCAAACCAAAGAAGAGATAAAGAGCATTTGTGCTCTCTGCCCTAAAGCTCCCAGACTCCCAGGCTAGAAGAATTCTCCTGGTGAGCCCGGAGCCTTGGGGCGACAAATCTGAGTCTTCCGGACCATACAATTGCCTTCCCATGAAGAACTCTCGCTGTCTGTGTCTGCCTCTACCAAGTTTCTAAACTTGAACTTCTGTGGCCTTTTGCCTTTCAGATCAGTGTCACTCAAATGGCGGGTGCAAGCTCTTGCACCAGAACTTAAAAAGAACACACTGCTGCCTTTCCCAAAAAAAAAAAAAAAATCGTGGTAGGAAAAAAGAGTCAGCTGAAGTAAATGTTTGCTTAGTGGCATAATTTGCATTTGGCACAAGCTTCTAATCTTTCACAGACTGATAAATAGTTCATGCATTGGCGGTGATCCATAGACCACTTTTTTTTTTGATCACTCACTATCCACTAATTAAAATCCTGTGTGACAAATCTTTGTGTTTCCTTTCAGAACCTGGCCTATGTAATTTTTCTTCTCATTGTGGGAATGATGCAAATTATCTCATTTCTCTTTTAGTATTGACTTCTAAAAAGTTCAAAGTCAAATTTGAAGCTCAAGCGCATCAACTCTGTTGACACTTCAGGGTGGCAATTTTTTTTACATTTTTGTTCTCGATTTGGATTTTTTGTCTCAAGTTTATGGTTGACTTGATTATTTCCTTGACTCTACTTTTGTGAGAGGATGTTGAAGGTGATGACTATGAAAACAAACATGACAATAAGCATTACAGCAAGCACGGCAAATAGGCCAGATTTCTGGTCTGCACCCTCTGAGTAGAATTGGGGATCATAGCTGTGTCTCCATGACTCCAAACAAGTTTGGCTAGTTAGTCTCTGAACTGAGAGAACTGGTATCATGGAGACACAGTGGTGTTGATGAGGAACTCATTCCCCTGCATGCAGAGGGTGTGGGCCTCCATAAATGAAGTCAGCGTGCACAGTTAGGAGAAGAGCACTCACCGTCTTGGTCGTTACCTGAGTCAGCTGGAGACTTGCTCCGGCGCATAGGGCCGGGGCTCTTAGCTGAACTCTTCTGAGGTGTTGGAGATGCCTTTGGGCCAGCTGTGGCTGATGGGTTTCCCTTCATGACTCGGCATTCTGGTAGAAAAGAACAGACGGCTCAGTGAAGTCAGGGAAGAAATGAGACTTGGGCATACTACCAACTTCTGGAAACTGGAATAACCAAAGTGCCCAACGACTCAGGACTAAGAGGTGGTCCTCATTGTTGGTAGGAATGACGGCTCTGTGGGGGGAGGCATGGGAGAAACTTTCGGAAGTCATCTGGGCCAAGCCAGGTGTTTCAATCCCTGAATTATGGAAACAAGGGAAGGAGTTGAAAAGCGGGTTGGGTGGGTTATTAAACAGTCAACTTGATCATTTGTGGGTGCCCCGGCCACGTCTCAGAATAGCACCTGTTGACATAATGAATTAATTTCCTTGGAGAAGAGATTGACAGCTCCAAGGCTACAGCTACACAGATGAAACATTCATGAGTAATTTAAAGGAAGAAGAGGGACTTGCCATTTACCGTTCATTACATGCCATGTATTTGTACTAGGCATATTAGGGATGTCGTGTCATTTTATAAATAGGCTCTACCACCACCACCACCACCACCACCACCACCATGCATTTATAGAGCTCTTTTTGATTTTCAATGCACGTGATCATAAATCCCTGTGCTGGTTTAATAAATAAATGGGCCAGTAGTGACTCTGTCGCTCAGAGCTTATAGAAAGCTCTTGAGTGTGTAAGGGGCATCTGCCAAATGTTTCTGTTACTTGCCTCAATATCAGTCTGCCATACTCAGGGCATCTTTCCTATGCAGGTCACTCAGCATCCCCACTGTGGTAATTTGGGGACACTGATCATCCTAATGCATTAGGAGAATTATCATATTTGCTTTGCTGATGAGACTACAAAGAGTGTAAGCCTCTTGTTTAGGGCCACAAAGCAAGAAAAAAGCAGAACTAGGACTAGCAACCAAGTCTCCTAAGTCCCAATCTAGTGTTCTTTCCACTGTAGTTTTTCCAACCTTGTGTCGTGATGCTTAAAGTGGAACCATACGGCTAGATAGAGGGCAGTCTTTTCTTTGGACCCTTCCTCATCACCTCCTACTTAAAGATATATTGAAATACCAATTACCCAGAAAGATTAGGGGATCCTCTCTGGTAAAATGAGTTGTTTTTGTTTTTGTTTTTGTTTTTGTTTTGGAAACTGAGTTAAGCAGAAAGCTCATTTTTGTTTGTTTTACTTCTTGTTTTGGTTGATGAACTTCAGTGATCACTATCCAAAGCTAGAGATGTAAAAGGTATAGGAAATTGGAGATAGGCTGGGATTTGTTTGGCTATTTTATGGCCATTTGTTTCTTCTCAAAGTGAACACAGCAGAAATGCCACCTCTGTCAGGGTCCTTGTCACTCGAGCAGTTGGTAGAGTCTATATTAATACAACTTGGTTTGTTTTCCTCACACGTTACCCCTCATAATTGGGAAAGATGTTTTGAATGTGTCTTCCCATCAGGATCATATCCTAACCTTGTTACTGTATGAGCTAATTCACCGTTAACTTCCGCATGGAACTTGGACTCAAGCAAAGGGAGGTGGGCAGATGTTTACCTCCTTCCTGAGATTAACAACCTCTGGAATCTTGAGTCACAAAGCAGGGGGAATGGGGCAGCAAGCCAGAAAGCGGGAAGAGGGGAAAGATTTGACACTAAGAACACAGTGGAAAATCTTTCTAAAATGGAACCATCAACATGAGCCAAGTTGCTGGAGGATGTTGACTAGAAAAAAATTATACATGTAATATCCAAGTTCTGACTCCAATGTTCCTTCCCATAGTCTGATTGCACCTGTCAGCCCACGTGACACAATATGTAGTTTGAGAAATATGATCATTATTGGGGCAGAGAGTGAGTTTTATTGAGTTTGGAGTTTGGGAATTTTGGACATTCAGTCAGCCTTTCACTTAGTGACTCATGTATCCAAAACATACAGGAGAAAGTGTTACAATATCTTCACCTTGAGGGTCTGTGCATGTATGTTCTCTGGGCCATATGAACTCATGGAAATACTAAGTGATAGAAGGAGGGTAAACAATGGAGCAATGAAGTCCAGTGGTTGTGCTTACCATTTTCATCCAGAGAAAAGTCATCCTGAGCATAGCGAAATTTTTCAGGACCACAGGCAATAAACACATCATCATCACCAAAGAAATCATGGAGACAGGTTACCTGTGGAGAGAGCAGAGACATTGGATCGACATGTGATTATCTTGTGACAATGAACTTCATATCATGTTGGCGGGGGGGGGGGTTTACATNCTTTTTTTTTTTAATTCTTTTTTTTTAAATTTTATTTTTATTATTTGCCCAAGGGGTACAGGTCTGTGAATCATCAGGCTTACATCTTTCACAGCATTCACCAAAGCACAAACCCTCCCCAATGTCCATAACCCATCCACCCTATCCCTACCCTCCCACCCCCCAGTAACCCTCAGTTTGTTTTATGAGATTAGAAGTCTCTTATGGTTTGTCTCCTTCCCCATCCCATCTTGTTTCATTATTTTTCCCTCCCTACCCCCCACAACCCCCCACCCTGCCCCTCAAGTTCCTCATATCAGAGAGATCATATGATAATTGTCTTTCTCTGATTGACTTATTTCGCTCAGCATAATACCCTCCAGTTCCATCCATGTCGTTGCGAATGGCAAGATTTCGTTTCTTTTGATAGCTGCATAGTATCTGGACCATCATCTTAAGTCCCCAGGGATCTCCATTTTTCCAACTACCAGGTTCACGGTATGCATCAGAGCCCCCAGTGAATAAAGATACAAAGGAACGCCATTGCCTTTCCATGTTTCATATGTAGTAGTCTTGTTTCCATTGCATTAAGAATAACTTCAAGACCAGGGCACCTGGGTGGCTCAGTCAGTTAAGCATCTGATTCTTGATTTCAGCTCAGGTCATGATCTCAGGGTCATGAGATCGAACTCCGAGTCGGGCTCCATGCTGGGCATGGAACCTGCTTAAGATTCTCTCTTCCTTTCCCTCTGTCCTTCCCTGCTCATGCTCTCTCCATTAAAGAAGAAGAAGGAGAAGGAGGAGGAGAAGAGGAAGAAGAAGAAGAAGAAGAGGAGGAGGAGGAGGAAGAGGGAGGAGGAGGAGGAGGAGGAAAAAGTTCACAAGCAGCTGGCCCTGCAAATGTTACCTTTTCTCAGAGCCTCAAAGACATAGTGCTCCTAGCCCAACACTGGAACCAAAGGTGTAAGCCAAGGCAGATGAGAAAGATCTTCTGAGCCACATAGATAGACTCTGTGGCTGACCAAGATGTGGAAGTTCCTAATTCATCTCCATGAGTTTTGAAAGAAGGGCACCAGTTCCTTACTGATTTGGACCCAGGAAATTGGAATTTTACTAAAAATGGACCAAGAACATGGACATGGCCCAGAATACCATTCCTCCCACAAGAACAAGGGGAGACAACTGTCCTGACCACTTAAAACTTAATCAAGAGTGATGAGTCCCCATAGGCTTGAGGCTCTGCTGGTAAAACCATGTTCCCAGGATCCTTCCTGCCCTCTAGTGCCCTATGCATTGCTGCTTCTCCACAACAGAGAGATAGTCTCCTTAATCCGTTTTCCATACAAAGAAATGAGGGTCCCTGGGAAAGTATGTTGCTCCCTGCAGTCTCTCCAGTTCTCAGCTTCCTAATTACGTCTGATAATTAGTCCAGCACACCAGGGAAATCCCAGGAGAAACCATAGAGTCAAAACATTCTTATCCCAATCCTTAACTTGAAAGTGTTCAAAGCTTCTAATTGTTCTAAGCTACCCATTCAAGCTGCCAGCAATGGCTTTCCAAAGGCACAGTGCTCAAAACTAATAACAGCTTTCTGGGGGCAGAGAGCAATATTTCACATTTGAAAAAATGTTTATATTAATAACATCATCCCCCACCCAGGGTCTATTCAATCCTTGCCCACCCAGCCAAGATGATTGCAAGATTTACACAAAGTGAGAGATGCTTAAAGATTATCCCTATTGTCTCGGCCTCGCAATCATCCAGGAGATGCCAAGATAAGGCGGAGGGAGACTTGGAGGACTGCCAGTGTTGTTCCTATTAAGCCTCTTCCCAGCCCTGGGTCCTGACCTCATCAAACAGACCAACATCCCTCTTCAGTCCACTTGTCCCTCACCCATTCATCCCACGATCACGTAATGATGATTAGAGCTACCACTAATTGAATGCTTATTCTGTGACAGGCACTCTGCTAAGTACTTCCAAATCTTTCATTTCATTTTACTCTCAACCCAAATGCAAGAGGTCGATATTATTGTCATCACTGTTTCACAGATAAGAAAACTGAGGCCCAGAGACAATACGTGAATCACTCAGGTGGAAAGTAATGAAACCTGAACAAAAGCAGATCCATCCAACTCCAAAGACTGTGCTTTGGACCATGCAGTAATACAAAGCACTCATGCATAGTTCAGGCACTGGGGAGACACAGATGTGTAAGACTTAGTCTATGACTTCATGGAGCTCACAATCTGATGGAATGAGATACTCAACAGAGTGCTGTGAATGCTAGGATGTAGCATCTCAAAGCAGTGTCATGAACACTTGGATAGAAGTATCCGTAGGTTCTATGGGAACTTCCTAGTACCACATCCAAATGACACAGTCACTGGCTGGCCCTGTTAGTTCAATCAGCATCCTCCATATTGTCCTGGTGGCAAATCCAATGACAGAGATTACATGGTTCTGCACCCTGCTGCCGACTCCAGCTGATATCTTGGAACTTGGCTCAGGAAAATCTGGAGCCCCTAACTCTGATACATTGTGTGTCTCTGAACTGTTTACCCCCTGGTGCCTCCTTGACCCTGAAGATCTCTGCCAAATCCCTGTGTTTGAGGTTGGCCCTGGACCTGACTTTAGTTTTGGTCATAAGTTTAGGGAAGCCTCATCCTTGAGTGTCCCTCTGGTAGTAGCCTTCAGGATGTAGCACTTTGTTTCAAGACATGCCTGTATTCTCACGAGTATTACCCTCATCCTTCCCAGGTTTCCTGAATGTAACAACCAAGTTTATCCCTTTTTCTGTATCTCCCCGTGGTTTCTGGTGGAGTGCTTATCACATAGTGAGAATTTAGCAAGGGCTGTTTTTGTCTCAATCAAATGTAAAGAAAATAAGAGGAAGGCTTTGTAAGAATATACAAAGGCAGAAAAGTCGGAACAAAAAAGAAATTAATCTTGGCAGACAACAGGAGCTAGCACTGAAAGGTTTTGAAAGGTAACACAAATACACAAATTTAGGAGTAAGAAAGGAATAATGATTATGCATTCAGAAGTTCTTCTTTGCAGAAATATGCTAATTAGTTTGAAAATTTAGATGAAATGAATGATTTTAAAGGAAAATGTAAATAATGAGATTGACTCAAAGAGAACTAGAAAAATCTCAACCAACTACTAGTCATAAAAAGAATTGAGCAAACACTTCAAACATCAACTCTGCCTCAAAAGGCACCAGAACATTCATTTTGGAGGTGCTTGGGGAAATTGCTTCCCAAGAAGAAAACCCAAAAGCTCAAAACCAGTCATTGCAGTGACACGCCATGATATCCTATTGTAGGACAACAAAGCCCTCGCAGATTGCTCTGAGGGTTGCTGTTACCATGACCCACCCTCCTCCAGCCCCAAGTCTTTTTGCCCCCACCCAGGCTTTGGGAAAAGCCTTTGGATAACCCCTCCTTTGGGGAGATTCTAAGAAAGGCAAAGCCCCCTATGCTTCTGACAAACTCACAATGGTGTGGCTGGCTTCGAAAACATTCATTTTGCAATCCAGCTGTTCAGCATCAGGTTTCTTGTGTGATCCCTCCCTACATTTTACTGGCTCCCAAATGTAGACAAGTTCACATTGTGCCTGTGAATACCCAGCTTTTCCAAAGGCCTTGGATACTGAGACACAACAGCTCTCCCTGCCTTTGTTACAAAGTTGAGGAAATAGAAGGCTTTCCATCTTAAATATGAGGAACTCAAAACACAAAGAGTCAAAGTGGCCCAAGGATACACAGATGGCTGGTGGCAGAGTCAAGACTAGTGCTCAGGCTATCCTGAGTCAATTCAGGACAAAGCTTGAATTCAATTGCTTGAGAGAAGGTGCTTTTCCTAAACCCCTGATGTCAAAGGCTTGCATAGAGCCTAAAACAGGAGAGTCCCCCTTTGTCCTAATCAATGTCTGATACTCATTAGAACATTTTACTAGATTGAAAAGAGAAAGTATCTGTATGGATCATATTTTGAATCTACAGACAAGAAGATTCTTTTTCTTTTTCAAATTTTATTTATTTGTCAGAGAGAGAGAGAGAGAGAGAGAGAGAAAGAGAGAGAGAGAGAGAACGGCAGGCAGAGAGAGAAGCAGGCTCCTCACTGAGCAGGGAGCCCAAATGCAGGACTTGATCCCAGGACTCCAAGATCATGACCTGAGCTGAAGGCAGACGGTCAACTGACTGAGCCACTCAGGCATCCCAGGACAAGAAGATTCCTATTCACTATTGTAACTGGCAACTGAGTATGTGGTAGAGAAGGATGACAAGGAGAAGGAGGGGAGGAAGAGAAAAAGAAGAAAGGAGAAGAAAAGAAGAATGGAGTGTAAGAAATAATTTCCAAATGAAACTCACACTCACACCTGCTTTGTAAAATTTCATGGAGGTAATGTGACAGAAAGTCCACCTTCGCTTACATGGCAAATGCATAATTTTGTAACTGAGTTTTTTGAGATAAAATTTCTGTCATGAGGTGGCAACAGAAGTGGTAAATCTAATAATCATTATGATACCACTTACAGCATCCTCAAAGATCAAGGGTCTTTCTGACATCAGCTTTTGCATGAGTCACACCTAAGTCTTTAAGTCAGGGACAAGAACACAAAAGCACGATGCCTGTCATTGTAATTAATCAACTGCCAGCACAAACAATAAAGTCAACTCATACTAATGTGGAACCACTAACTCAGTGTTCTTCCTTTAAAGAAAAAAAAAAGACCAGCAGGCATATTAACTGTGAATGACAAATTCACTCTGTGGCTTGATTTAAGCTTGATTAGACTCTCCACATCTCCATATGCTGGCAGTTATTCTTAAAGACTTATTTATTTATTTTGAGGTTGGGGGAACAGAGGGAGAGAGGGAGAGAGAGAATCTTGAGCAGACTCCCCATGGAACATGGAGCCCAACTCAATCTCACCATCCAGAGACCACGACCCTGAGGTCACCACCTGAGCAGAAACCAAGAGTTGGACTCTTTAACCGACTGGGCCATCCAGGTACCCCTGGCAGTTAGGTCTTCTAGAGTATATTCTCTATTTCATGATCTAAATATTCAGCAAGAAATGCTATCTCAGGAAGTAAGTTCTTGTATATATATGTTACTCACTTTCAACATGCCAAATATTTTCATTGAAAGTTCAAGTCCTCTAATATTCATTCATGAAGCTCTTACTATAGTAAAGGAACTCTGTGAGAGATACACACATGGACAATAAAAGGCCCCTGCTTCTGGAGTCACCAGCATAATAAGCAAGTCAGAACCACACAGATAATTGGAATATGAGTCAGGCAGTTGTTAGAGCTCTTACAGAGACATAAAGAGCAAGGGGAGCACAGAAGACAAAGAAAACAATTCTAATCATGAGAAGTGGGAGAGAAGATGACAGAGGAGAAGATGCCAAAGAATCTGAGTCTTGAGGGATATATAGAATACAGGTTGATGGAGATAGGAGTAAGGGATATTCCAGGTAACTGTGTAAAGGCAGGAACATGTCTTTTCTCAATAGCCCTAGAAAAAAAGACCTGCATCTCATCGGCTACGGTCCCAGAGATTCTAAGTCTACAAAGCACAAGTGCCTGGACCCATCTACCAGCCTTGCAAACAAAGCATACAGTTGCCTACTGGTGAGATGCAGAGTAAAGGGAAGGGCACAGAGCGTCTATGGGAAGAGACATGGCCCCAGTGGTGAAGAAGAGAGAATCTTGCAGGGAGGAAGACAAACCACAGTGATTTCCCAGTCTTGCCAACAGTGTGCCCACCTCATGGAGAGAGTGGCTGGCAAGCTTGCAAAATGAGTTAATGAAAGACTCAGTAAACATTACAGATGCAGCTTTTTCTAAAAGTTACCACCATTCTTATTCTGGAACATTTCCTGCCTGCAGCTCTGGTTGGGCTCCAGAGGATGGCACAGGGTTGGCTTGGTGAGCTGAGACAGAGTTCCTGAGACCACTCTGGCTTTCTTATCAACATTCTTTTCCTGTAGTTATCTTGAAGTCTTACTTGTGGTTTCTCATGACAACATATTTGCCTGGGTAAACAGCTCCTTGGTTCTGCAGGACCTCTATTGGCACAGATATCTTTATTCAATGTCTTTAACTTCCCTAAAACCTCTGGTGACAAAATAACAATGCCACTTGCATTTGTAAAATATTTTTACTGTTTTCAAATTACCTATACATTTATAGTATCTTATGTTCTCTTCCACACTTCCAGTTCTCCCTTTGACCCAATCTAACCAGGCTTCCATCCCCCTCACTCTATAAGGCTGCTCTTGTCAAGGTCAACAATGACTTCCACGTTGTCAAATCCCACGGTTGCATCTCTGGATTCATCTTACTCAACCTCCTAGCAACACCAGGCATAAGTTGAGTAAGTCCTCATCCTTAAATACTTGCCCCTCTCTGCTTCTGGGATCCCACAGCCTTCTGAGTTTCCTCCCATCTCAACCTCCTTTGCTAGATTCTCTTTTTCTTCCAGACTTCTCCATTTTGAAAGCCCCTGTACTCAGTTCTCAGATCTCCTTTCTTTTTTCCCCCTCTCTTCTTCATTTCCATTTATTTACTAGGTGATCATGTCCACCCCCAAGGCTTTACATACTATTTATATACCAATGACTCACACATTAATATCTCTAGGCCTTTCTTATCACTGAACTCGAGACTCATATGCAACTGCCTGCTGGATAGCTCCACTTAACCAAGATGGAGGAATGGGCATCCCATATTTAAATCTGTCCAAGACTAAACTCATTTCTTCCCCTCTTCTAAATGCTACCACCAAACCAAACTTAAAACTTTTGCCCAAACCAAAAACTTAGAAGTCATTTGTTACTTGTGGTTACCTTTCCTCCTCCCTGTTGTCACTGGCCTAGTCCCAGATCTGGTACAGTAGACTCATAACCCATGTCTTGTCAGGACACCCCCACAACCCCATGCACATACACTCATATGGCTCTCCCTACCGTGGCCATGGCAGTACTTCACAATTTTACATTATTCTTATTTTTAAAAAGATTTTTTTATTTAATTATTTGACAGAGATAGACTCAGTGAGAGAGGGAACACAAGCAGGGGGAGTGGGAGAAGAAGAAGCAGGCTTCCCACTGAACAGGGAACCTGATGGGGGCTCGATCCCAGGACCCTGGGATCTGACCTGAGCTGAAGGCAGACGCTTAAAGACTGAGCCACCCAGGCACCTCTGTACTTCACAATTTTAATCAGTCATATCATTCTTCCGTTAAAGATCCTTCATCCTGCCCATTTTAGAGAGAATAAGCTCTGAACTTTTGACCTTAGCTCTACTTTTATACATTTATACCTATACTATTATACCTATCTTTTATACCATACATGCTAGCCGGCTCCAGTCAGACTGCCTGCTTTCTGCCACTCAAACACATCGAGACCTTTCCTCCTTCTGGGCCTTCACTCTGGAAACTCCCTGTACCTGTGGGGTGGAATATCTTCTGGGATGTTCACAGGGCCAGTCCCTTGACAATCAAATCTAAAGAATCATGTATATAAGTCCGTGCTACCCTCAACTTATGTGCTGTTGTTGCTTAGACTCTTAGTTCTTTTATTTCACCCCACAAATTAGTTATTTTACACAGTTAACATTGTTCGTATTTACCTACATATTTACCAATTTATTTGCTCACCATTCCTCGTTACACCTTAGATCTTCCTCTGGGGGTCATGTTTAATGAGGCATGTGGTAGGTCTTCCTACTCTAACTTTTGTGCATCAACCTCACCTTTATTTTTCCACCTTCTTATCTCTCAGTGTTCCATTCTGGAAAAAAAATCTTCAGATCTGTCAGTTCACTCTTTCTCTCTTCAGATGTGTTTAATTTGCTGTTTGGCCCACTCACTGAATTCTATTTCACTTTTCCCCCTAATTTGCCTGGTCATAGCAGATAATCTCTTTTTCTTATCCCATTTTGATTACATGTTTTGTTTCTTGAAACAATCCATCTGGAGTTGTTTTATGTCCTGTATCTGATTAATCCTAGTATCTGAAGTCCTTGGGAATCCAAATCTGCTGTTTGTGCTAACTCTACCTTGTGGTGGCTTGTTTTCTTATATGTTTGATAGATACTTTTTTTTTATGGTGAGCTCCTATTTGGTTGAACTAAGTCTTGGGGAATACTAAGGGGTCTAGGTTGGGGATGCTTTCCTCTAAAAAATATGTGAATTTGCTTCTGCCAGGTACCAAGAGGCACTAACAATATGGGGCCACCTTTTCTCAGTGGTGCTCTCCCTTGTGACATGAGGACCATAGATTTGAACTCCAGACCTGTGTTAGAACAAGCTTCGCATTGCAAAGTCCCAAGGGAAGGCTCTTCCACTCTCCAGCATTCACACCCAAAGACATAGCACCTAAATTAGTCACTCTCATAATCCATTTCAATAAACTTCCTCAGGAAGCTGATGAGACTGATCCACAAAATGAAACAATTCCTTCACACTCCACTCCCTGCTCCCAGTAGTTTCTTGGTTTCGTCCTTCCCCCACGTTGACTACCTTCTTGGTGACCAGAGGTCTTAAAGGGACTTTCTGTGGCCCCTGCACAATTTTTAGCTTGCAGGGGCGGGAGCAGCTTGGAGGCTGGTAGCCCAAGCTCAGACTCACAGAAATCTGCATTTAGCCTAGCATCACGGTCTGATACACTTTTGTCTTTTACTTTTAGTTTATCTATTACATATAACGATAACCAAGGGACTGAATATTCTACCTTTCTCTTACTAGCTTGCACTTCCTTAGAGATGCAGAGGGCAAGGTATGGGGAAAGGACACAGAGCTTCCAAGCCTTTTGAGTGTGCCACTCTCCCTGCATCTCCATGTTTCACCAATGGAGAATCTCTCCTAACACTCTCTTTTTTGTTTTGTTTTTTTTTATGGAGGCTTTTTTACATAGCCATGACTGATTACATCATTAGCCATTGGTGATCCATTCAATATCCAGCTCCTCTGCCCTCTCCAGAGATCTGGGGGTGGAACTAAAAGTTCCACTACTAATTGCCTGGTTGGTTCTCTCCTTTTTTTTTTAAGATTTTATTTATTTATTTGACAGAGAGATCACAAGTAGGCAGAGAGGCAGGCAGAGAGAGGAGGAAGCAGGGTCCCCGCCGAGCAGAGAGTCCGATGTGGGGCTTGATCCCAGGACCCCAGATCATAACCTGAGCCAAAGGCAGAGGCTCAACCCACTGAGCCACCCAGGCATCCCAGTTGATTCTCTCCTTAACCAGCCCATATCCTTAGGCAGTATCCCAAGGTCTCCTCATTAACATAACAAAAGACACCTTTCATACTCATCCCTTGGGATATTCCAAGGTAAGTTTTAGGAGCTCTTTAAGAGAAACAGAACAGAGATCAAATATATATATATATATATATTTCTTATAAATAACATTATCACAATATAATACCCAGCACTTCCACTTCTAGGTATATATAAAGAATTGAAAGCAGTGAATCGAATAGATCCTTGTATGCCATGTTCATTAGAGCATTATTTACAATAGCCCAAAGTAGAAACAATCCAAGTGTCCAGCAATGGAGGGATGGATAAACTGAATACTTACAAAGGAATCACACTGTACTCATACAATCCAACCGCAAAAGGAATGCAGCTCTGATACATGCAACCTGGACCTTGCAAGCATTATGCCAAGTGAAATAAACCAGACACAAAAGGACAAACACTGTATGATTCTACTTACATGAAATATCTAGAATAGACAAAAGCATTGAGAGGCAAAGTAGACTACAGTTTCCCAGAAGCTAGGGGAAAGGGGGATTGGGCAGTTATTACTTCATATTTACATAATTTCTGTCTAGGGTGATGAGAAAGTTCTTGAACTAGATAGTGGTGATTGTTGAACAACACTGTGAGTGTAATTCATGCCACTGAATTGCACACATAAAATGGTTAAAATGATGAATCTTTGTAATATATATTTTACCACAATTAAAAACCCTTAGTAATATAATATACCAAAAAAATCACTGTATGCTTTCTAGTTATTTGTATAAAACAATGCACTGTCAAGGTGCTCCCCCAAATAAAGACTATTTCTTAAGCACCTTAGTTGCCCTATGGCTTTTGTCTTACCTCACTCTTTCACCCATCAGAGCATCCACTTCTTGAAGGCACTGACCATGTCTCTCATTTCCTTTGTCTTGCTTAGCTGTAGCATGTGACCCATCCTGAGGGCCTTAGGAAACAGTGTTGACTGGTTGCTTCTGGTGGGAGAGATGGATATTCTGTTCCCACTGTCTTGCACCACCCTCCAGGAATTCTATGCCCCTCTGCAAGCTGGTCTACCTATTTCTATGTCAAGTCACAGTGAGGCTAACTCTCTCTGATCCTCCAACACTAGACCTGACTGGGCTTTTCTTTTTCCTTGCCTGGTGGAGTGACTAGTCCTTAGAAGCTCTTCTCATCAATCTCTGGGATGTAAAGTAGTATGTGAAACTTCAGGAATAGATTGAGTTTCTGTCAAGGGATTTCGCATAGCCAACAGTGACTCGCCTTCTACCTTCCTTCTGGAATTTCCCCCACAAAACTGGAATCTAGATTTCAGCTGAGCTATCAGCCCTCCAGATGATTCTTTCTGCCTTTAAAACAATTTATCCCTGAATGGCCAAAGGTCATAATGACCTTTTGTTGTTCTGCATTTGTCAAGTGATCTCACCTCCATTACCTTATTTGGTTCATTAGCCCCATTTTTCTTTTTTAATGAACGGAGCATGAAAGCCCATCAAGGTTAAGAGACTTGTGTAAGACCACGGTCCTCATTAGTTACAGAGTTGACACTAGAACTCAGGACTCCTTCTTTCACTCTGACACACAGGATACTTAAGTTACACAGCAAAGGCACTTATTTCCTAGGCGGGGAGACCCGGGTAGGGAAATCCAGTAGGGCACTCTGGGTAGTATGAAAATATCTGTGGCCTGGGAAAAAAAGAGCATAGAAGGGGAGATGGGAAGGAGCAAAACTTTCTATCCTATTTTACCAGAAGCTGGTTGTGATTTAATAACCTGAGCTAGGCAGTGCCACCTCCCCTGGAAGCCTGGCAACCCCTCAATGCTCAAGGGTGTTTTTTCCTTAGCTTTTCTTTGCCATTTTCCAAGAGTCTCTGTGTTAGCTCCCACTGGGGACCTTGCAGGGATGAGAACAGCTGCAGAGGCACTGGAGTTGGGCTGCTGAGTCCATGCCCAGGACCGACACCTGCCCTTCCACAGGGCCCTGGGGACAAGTTGGCTCAGAGAAACAGGGACGAGACAGAACTGCATTCATCAGAGAGAACTGAGGTGGAAAAACCCTGCCTGATCTCTTGGCACCACTAAGCTGTAAGGTTGGCCCTGAGCCCCACACAAGTCCAGATTCTGTTCAGCAGGGTCAATTAAAATAAGAAAGTGTGTACTTGTAGGGCCCATTGCAGTTATCCGTTGCATTTAACAAGTTATCTGGTGTCTGCTATGCACAAAGTATAGTGGGAATATGGCTTTGGAATTCAGGAGAGGAAGGAAAGGTTTGTTTCAAAAAGGAAGTTAATGTCTTCCTAGATTCTGGGTTAAATCCTGCCTTTGACTCACTGTGGAATCAGATAAGTTGCTTTCTCTCTGGCTCTCAGTTTCCCCTGCTGTAAGCTGAGGGTGCTGGTCTGGAGCCTTTTGAGGTCTGTGACATTTTTTGTGTCATAAGCCCTTTGGAGAATTTGATGAAAGCTATGGATCCTCTCAGAAAATGCATATGTGTAGATAGATAGCTAATTTTTCATATCATTTCAGGGCTTAAATATTTCCCTGAAGCCCATAGATAGATCCTAAGAACCTCTGGACTAGTTGAATTCTGAGGTCTCTTCTAGCTCTGACAGTCTCTGAAACATTCCAAGTTGGACACAGTTAATGAGCAGAGACACCAGGGCCAGAATGCTGGCAGCTGTGGTGGAATCCCAGAGGCTTAACTGTACACCCCTTCCCAGGCTTCCTGAGACTCCAGTCCAAGGGAAGCAAAAGGATGTAAGCTCATTTTCTGCAAACTAAGTCCAAGGGAAGCAAAGGGGTGCAAACTGATTTACAGCAAACTGGGGACTGGAGGGTGCATCAGATGGTTGCCTCCCAGGATGCTGGAATTTAGCAAGGATATGACCTTTGTGGGAGAGTGTAGGCATTAGAGTCATGGCCTCTAAATGTGCCTCAGTGGTTGGTTGGAGCAAAGACAAGAGCATGGACCATCCAACTGGTAAGGAACATACAGTTCAGTTGCAAATGTTCTGAGCTGGTGACTTTGTTGCGGAAATTCTGAGGCAACCGAGAAACTCAAGCAGCACATGGAGAGCTGGGAGAACACAGCTTGATTAATGCTGGTGGGCCCAGCAGAATTGTTTCCCAAAGGCTCAGCACCCAGTTATGATTGGGGAGGGTATTTATAGGGAAACTAGGAATTTTTCACGGGGTCTCACTGCTGATTGGCTCGGGGCCATGCAGCAGTTCTTTAGGCTATGAGGAAGTGACTTGGTAAAGAAGTGCCAAGCTATCCTTGGGGTTCCTAATCTCAGTGAGGTGGCCATTTTGGGCTTTTCCACCTCAACTTAGGAGCTGATTCTCAACATGGCTACCCAAAATGCTAATGGCCATAAACCTACTGCACTCCTTACATAAAACCTCTCCTTTATAAGGCCAGATTTTAATACCAAAAAAAGATCAGAGGAGAAGAAAAGAAAGAGATTTGGCTGAGTGTACCAGTCAGGGTCCCAGTAAGAAACCCATGACACATTCAGAATGGATAAACTGAGTAGTTTAACAAAGGGGATTGCTTACAAATATATCGGCAGGGTACTAAGAACCACAGGGGATACTGCAATATCCCAGGACTAGTAATAGTGTGGTCCATTATCACCCTTATTCCTGAAAGAGAGAGGGGAGATGGCAGTTACCAGAACCCAGAGGAAGGAGAAAGCATGAAAATGATATGAAAAGAGCTCCCTGATTGGAGATATGACCTTCAGTCTAAAGACACCCAGCAACTTTTCAGGCAGGGGGCCAGGGAATAAACAGCCTAACCGTATTTTTCTCCTCTCTGTCAGGGTTCCCCATGGGCTAAACACAACCGGAATTCAGAAGACAAGGGAGCCTGTTGACATGGGTCGGCATCCTAGGGCATGGAGCAGGGCAGCATAGGTTAGAAAGTAGAGAGCAAATCTGAATAGAAAGGACTGGAGAGGGCGCCTGGGTGGCTCAGTGGGTTAAAGCCGCTGCCTTCGGCTCAGGTCATGATCCCAGGGTCCTGGGATCGAGGCCCACATCGGGCTCTCTGCTCAGCGGGGAGCCTGCTTCCTCCTCTCTCCTCTCTCTCTGCCTGCCTCTCTGCCTACTTGTAATCTCTCTCTCTCTGTGTCAAATGAATAAATAAAAAAAATCTTAAAAAAAATAATAATAATAAAAAAGAAAAAAAAAGAAAGGACTGGAGAGTAGGTCTGTCACTGCAGGCAAGAGATAGGAAATGTTATCATGAACTTGAATGTGACATCCACCCAGTGGGCCCCTGTAACATCTGGGCAAGTGTAAATGAAGAGGTGTAAACTGCAATTAAGTAATGAAGAAACCATTTTGCATGTGTAAAAGCTTTTGCACGTTTCATGCTGCTTTCACCTCATTGTCTCATCTGAGCCATAGAATTACCATGTAGGCAAATGGGTGGTTCTTGTCTACACATGAGGAACCTGAAGCTCAGCCAAGGCAAGGTAATTTGCAGGCTCAAATATCAATAAAGAGGAAGACAGAGACTAGAATATGGGTTTGGACTACTAGTCTAGGGCCATTTGCACTATACCCTGTGGTCTTTTCTGTGTCATGTTTCAGTCCACAATGCTGCTCTGACAGACCTTTATAAGACTCCTACTACTGACAGATGTGAAAATCCACCACAGGGGCAACAATGAGGAACAAAACTCATGGACTGCTTCCTAACATTTTGAAAAAAGGGTCAGTCCAATGCAATGGTAAGAAAACAGGCTGAATTGGAAGATAAATAAGTGGGTACAATATTCTTGCAACTATTTTCCCGAGCAGCGATTCCTAGACTCAGTTCTTCCCCCATCCTCTCTCCTTTGTTTCCGGCCCCTGGGTGTCCTGCCTCATCAGCTACAGACTTAAACTGTAAAGGATGTCGTAGCTTGAAAGTAGGAAAGAAATGGAAATGAAGAAGTAAAAGCCCAAGGCAAATAAGAAAACAGAAGCTTACATTGCCTTTTCAAACTCCATTTCAAAAAATAAAAACGTGTTTTCAAACTTGTCCCAATTTGCATGCAAACCAAGAAGGAAAACCAGGAGCTGGTCTACCCTTGAGTTTGCAATTAAGTAGGACTGGAGGAAAATTCTGAGGGTTCAGTGTTCTTAGGAACTGCATAGTGCTTAATGGAAGAGATGAGTCAGGCACTAGATGTGAAAGGACACTGGGGAAGGACGGAATTGCAGATGCCTCTGCCTGCAACCTTAAATTCTTTGTTCTAAAGATAATTAGAAGCCAGTGGATTCTAAGAAAGTTCAAGACCAATGGGCTTTCGCAATCCATAGATTCTAGAGCAGTTCTCAGTCCAGGGCCATTTTGCCTTCCTCTAAGTCCCCCAAAGACATTGGGCAATATCTGGAGACATTTTGGGTTGTCACAACCTGGTGGTGAGGGTACTACTGACATCTAGTGGGTAGAGGCTAGAGATGCTGCTAAATGTCCTACCATGTACAGAACAGAGCCACACAACAAAGAACTAAAGAAAGATCTGGACCAAAACATCAATAGTTCCAGGCTGGAGAAACCCTGCTCTAGGGCATCTCTCAATTGTCAGGATGTTACCTGTGCAATGACCACAACACTCTCCACTTCCCAGCTGTAAAGATGGTCTCCTTACTTCCACCTGTGGATGATAGGCTAGAAACTCTCTAGAGCCAGTTCAATGTCAGCAAGTTATTGGGATAAGGCAGAATTCATCTCATTTTGCAGGGTGGTTTGCTGTTGTTACTATTGTCCATCGCTATTGAGTTTTTGACCCTTGGCCTTACTTTAACCCCACTAAGAAGCTTATTTCCTAGTTCCTAACTGCTTGTCTGGTTAATGACTCACAGCCTTCCTAGACTTCTGGTTTTTGCAAAGCCCTTGGCTCTTCTAGTCCTGGCATCTTTCCCAGGCTCTGAGGTCCAACTTCATCCATGGTTTCAGCACTCAGTACGACACTGCTTTACTCATTCCATTCTGGGACACCAAATGGAGTTTGGGCTGGTAATTACCCTGGACCTGTTGCCTCTTGAATCTGTGTGAGAAAGTTGCCAGCCCCAGGAAGGAAAATACTCCATGAACTATCAACTAGTACAAGAGGTACTCCTGTGATTGTCAAAGAAAGCTGTAAGAAAAAGACGGAGAAGAAGTTTTCTGATGCAACACATTTCAGAAGACTCCTGTGTCAGTTATCTTAAGGAATGACAGAAAGATGTCCTATACAATTTTGTCTTAAATCTCATCAAGCATGTACTTCATGTTGGGGGAAAAAAAAGCTGAGGATAACCTGAGACCCCATGGTTGAGATAATGTCTGATTTGGTCCTTTCCCAAGTGTCAGTCTCTTATGCCTAGGAAGGAGTACAAAAAAAGGAATTTGAAACAACAACACAAAGTATGAGGATTATAACCATGGAGTCAAGTAGGAGTAACTGCTGTATTCTTAAGAAACTTTTATTTCTGAATTTTGAGACTCAGGGTGATATTTGTGCAAAGGGATTGGATCCTTATCCTGGTTCAATCACACATTGCTATGTGATCATGGGCAAGTCACTCACACTTTATTCCTCTTCTAAAAATGGAACTGATATTACCATAACTGTATTTTTCTTTCAGTTTGGAACAAAAAGATAGTGCATATGAAAGTGCCTTGAAAAGCATTAATGTTCTATGAATGCAAATTATTGTAATTATTTTGCAAAAGATGCATGACCTAAGGGGAAATGAAGATGGGTAAGGAGGAACCAAACAAAGCTGGTAAAGTAAATCAGGTTTTGACAAAGGAGAGACAAAGACAAAGAGGTAGAGATGCATAGGTGCGAGGGAGAGAGAGACAGACAGAGACAGAGAATCTTATGCGAACTATCTTCATCCTCTTTCACAGTATCCTAGGACTAGAAGGAGAATCCACTCTCTTTCTCTGCCCCTACAGCAAATTTTACTTCCACATCCTGGGCATAGCTGTACCTATCTCATTTCATAAAATCTCTGCAATAAAGGACTCCCTAACACGATTTGGTAATGAATTCCAGAATTGGTCTTTTAGTCAAAAGGTTTTCCTGAATCAGTTTCTTGTTGAACAGCATTCACCATGTGTTTATGAGAATTTAACCACCACAGTAACCGTTAGGTAACAAAGAATAAGACACAGCTCTTGTCCTCGAGGAGCTATCAGTTTGGTGGAAACTCCTTGGTTGAGTTCCTTCTGTCACAATTTAATTCTCTTTTTGCCTCTGACCTACATTTAATGGTCTGAAAAGTTGACTTTGGGACCTTGTTTATACAATCATCTAAACTCCCTCACGGTTCCAAGTTTTGACTCATAGCAATTGTTTTTTGAGCCTGTTAAGATTGAAAACTTACACAATTAAATTAGCTTCCCTTAAGAATGGGGGAAATAATCCAAGTCCAATATATTGGCAACCAGTCCAACTGGTTGCTGGGAAAGGATGAGTTGATTGCACATTTCTGAAAACTAATTTCTAGATGCTAGAGTATTCATAGCTTAATCTGCATCCTTCCCAGAGTTGTAGGTAATGCCTAGAGATGACTATAACTGAACCCTAAGGAATAAAGCTCTAATAGCAGACATGTCCTATCCCTTAACATTTGATAAAAGATATCTAAGAGCCTTTGATGGCCCCTTCAAAGCACTCTCTTCATGTAAACAATCTTTAACGTTCCATTTCCACTTTGTTTTAGTTTGCCTTCCCTTTATGCCAATCACTATGTCTAATGAGCCAAATTGGTTCAAATGCAGCTAAATCTCAAATACACAAAGAAGTTAATTGGTTCAAATGCAGCTAAATCTCAAATACACAAAGAAGTTAGGATGATTCCTGTGAGAAAGAGAGCTTCTGTGGCAACCCTCAAGGAGGCCGGGAGACAAAATGGTTCTCTGAATACATCCAGGAGGAACAGCTAGTGAAAGTTCTGTATTCTCCCCCTCCTCACAAAAAGGCCTTTCTTTTTTCCCACTTAAATCCATTCCACCTCCCACACAGAGAGGCAGGACTAGTGGCAAGTTTAAGCAGGAATGCAAATTGAGGGATGTGTACAGGAAGACAGAAATAGACTGTATAAAATGGCAGCCAGTGTGATCGCCTGGAAGGAGCTCAACTCAAACCTTTCCACTGAGAGCAAAGCAGCCCCTATTTACATTCGTTCCTTGCATGGGCTGCGGGGATCAGGAATCCGGCTTTCAATGGTTTACAGCAACAGGACAACCCCTTGGAGGGCTGACAGCCCACATCTCACTGTCGCCCTTACCCAAATAAGTGGTAAGATCCACATAGAAAGGACAAGAACCTTAGCTGGACTGAACCTACATGGTGACATTTTCCAGTCTCAATGAAGACCAGGCTTGTTGCAGCTTCCACAAAGCAAGCTCCAGCATGGGGTTCGGGAGACAAGTTGCGGTCACTTGAATCTCATTTTCTCCACATTTACAGTAGATCAAGGGTCATTTAATACATGGTTGGAACACAGCATTTCAATGGATTTCATTTTCTGGTCACTGAAGGTTAGCCTTTTCAAAAATTCATTTATACTTTGGTTCCAAATTTTGTTCAAGCAAAGGTCTGGGAAAAAAAACAACAACTAAACATCAGACCCTGGCTATTTGTTATTGCCCTATCAAGGTAGAAAAATTGGTTTAATTATTGCAATATCTTTAGGATCATGTCTTCGCACCCTCCCAGGCTAGCAAAGGACTGGGCATCTAGTAGGTTCACAGAACATTTATTTCTTCTAGCATGCCAATGAATTGCCATTTTACTGTATTTTTGTGTATGTGTCTCCAAAGCGGATTTCCTCTCTTTTTCACATATATACAGCCTGAAGTACATCTGTGATTAACCTAATATCTTCAATTTCTTGAAATTGTTTCCTGTTTTGCTTATTATCTCTGTCATTAACAGTTACTGACCTAGGCCCTCATCCGGAACTCAAGGGCAGATGTGCATTCTTCTGGTCATTTTTGTGCTGAGGTTATGCTTTAGCCATCCAAATTCAGCTCAGAGTAGACAAACTACAGCAAGAGGAGAACATGAAGCCAAAAGAAGAGGAAGGGAAGAGAGACAGGGAGAGCCATCTGAAATGCTTGCTGGGCCATGGTTCAGAGAAAACTGCCTTCCTAGACTTGGCTGTCTTTCTAGGCCAGGCCTCTGTCAATAACACATTTATTGGCCATCCTGACTTCAGCCTCTGATTTGCCCAATTCAAATATACTTTTTCCAAGAAACAGCTCTCCTAGTCATGGCCCCTGACCATGACAAACAATGCTGTTGAAAGGTCCGAGTGAATGGGGCCATTTTCTCCAAATTAGTCACCACCACCTGGAAAGTTCTTGGAAAATGGAAGAGGCGCCAGGAGGCTAAAGACAAGAAAATGTTGTCCTACTTTTTGAAAAGGGAAAGAAGTTTATCTCAGAAAATATAAACCAATAATTAACTTGGTGCTGATACCCAGAAAAATACTGCAAAAGGATGATTGGAATACTGTTTGTGAGCACTCAAGAGAAATAAGGATTGCTAGACACAAATAAGGGCCAGCACAAGCCATGCCCAGCTACCTTTTCTTGTGATAAAACTTCTAGACATCTGTGGGGGATATAAAAATATAGTTTAAAAAACACATTTTGTGTACTGACTATGCCCTGGGTCAGGGTTAGCAAAATACTTCATTCCTGAGCCCATGGCAGAAATCATTGACCCCTCACAACACGCTAGCACTGAGTTCCTCCCTGATGCACAATCTTTCTCAGTAGGCAGTTACCGTAGTCCAGCCATCCCAGGCTCATGGTCTGGAGATGTAGATAATACATAAGACTCTTTAGGAATTCATAAAGCAGTGAAGTATGTTAGTCATTACAATTTTAGTATATTATAAACATGGGACCCATCAATTCTGCTTCAAAGAGGAAGAAATAAGGGTGTAATAACACTTCACAGAGGAGGTGACATTAGAAATGGTCTCAAAAAAAATAGGTCTCAATAGATGAGTAGGAGTTCTCCAGGTAAAGGAGCAGAAATGCCATAAGATATGTCTGAAATTTTTGAAGTTAAGTTTTGATTATACATTTGTTGCCAAATTGAAGAACTGAGGGTTTAATGTCAGTGTAATGAAGTGTAGCTTTACTTGAATAGCCCAGCCAAATGAAATCAATTGATGTTAAATGAAAGAATCAAGACTCTAGAAAGTTTTTGGGGGCACCTGGCTGGCTCAGTTGGTGGACTGATCTGAGGTTGTGAGCTCAAGTGCCATGTTGGGTTTAGAGATTACTTGAAAACAAAATCTTAAAAAAAATGTTTTAGAAAGTTTTTTAAAGGGTAGGACTTACGGGCCAAAAACAAAGATTTCTGATGTTCCTTTGACTTCCAAGAGAGATTACATTTAATGCACTTAATAAATGTAAAGTTCTACATTTAGATTTCTGAAAATCAACTGTATATGACAGAGCAAGATGGATATTAACAGCAGCCCTAGGATTTTAGTTGATCCCAAGGCTAATATGAGTTATTAAGGTGTGAGAGTTAATAGTGAGGAACAGAGCCACACAGCAAAAAGATATCTGGAATGGGAGTTAAGAGACCCGAGTTTAGTTCTATCTATTTTGCTAAGTCACTATGTGACCTCAGTAAGTCACTTTGCCTCTCTGGGCCACACTGCCCTCTGAAGAAATCGGACTCAATTCATGGTTTTCAAACTATGCTCTTCAGATCCTTGGGATGCTTCTTGGGTTACCTTAGGGAACAAGAAGGAAGTTGACATGAAGGTTCTGTAACCTCCCACCCTCCTTTCATTTCAACAAGAGGATTCTGGCTAAGATTTCATTTGCAAAAGAATTCCATTGCAGGGGCACCTGGGTGGCTCACTTGGTCAAGCATCTGCCTTTGGCTCAGGTCGTGATTCTGAGGTCCTGGGACTGAGCCCCACATTGGGCTCCCTGCTCAGTGGGGAGTCTACTTCTCTCTCTGCCTCTCCCCTTGCTTGTGCTCTCTCTCTCAAAAAAAAAAAGAATTCCATTACAAAAAAATAATATGTTAAAACCATGTAGCTCTCACATTGTAATATTACAGGACATTGAGAGGAGTTTTGTGTGCAAATTAGTAAAAAGTAGTTTCTATATATGTACTCTGCAATGGTCAGACAACACTGAACTCTCTTCCACTCTGGGCACCATGTTTTGAGAGGGACATCTACAAAACAGTGCATTTGGAGAAAGATGACTCAAGATGGGAAAAGCATATATATTGAAGATGATAGAAGTGCTTATCCTGGATAACAGAGGATGTGGAGGACATGATAAACATATTTAAATATTTGAAGGCTTATCCTACAGAAGAATGATTTGCCTTTTTCTGTTTAGCTCTAGAACACTGAACTGAAATTGTTGGACAAAAAATATTTCAGAACAAATTTTGACTCAAAGGAACTTTTAAACATGTAGCCTTACAAAGTAATAAGCTCTCAATAAGAACAAAAAATAAGTTATAAATTTTGCAAAATAGGAGAAAAATTATCACTATTTTTAATTAGCAATAATTGTGCCTTGCATAAACCTCATTGGCTGCAATACTGACCCTCATTGCTAAATGAGAGCTAAATCATTGCTATTCTCATACTGGATGATTGTCTACTCAGAAAATTGCAGAAAATGAACAAGAATCCATGTGCTCCAATAAGATAGTTTAGCAAGATGGCCACATATAAGATCAACATACAAAATAATAGTTTTCCTATACTCCAGCAGTAGTCAATTATTTTAAAAATTTAGAGGAAAAATATTCTATTCACAAGAACAAGAAAAATTTATAAGATATCTAGGAATAAATCCATAAAAATGTCTTGGACCTAGTTGGTGAAAACTATACAAGTCTTTATTGAAGAAAATAAAAGATATTTTCATTTTCAAAATATTTTAAAGATGTCATTTCTCCTTAAACTTAGATATACAATTCAAGGCAGTCCAAATAAAAATCTCAGTAGCACTTTTATAAAAATTGACAATCTGCTTCTAAAGTTCATATGGAAGGCAAAATGTGTAAGAATAATGCATGATATCTTGGGAGAGGAAATCCCCAGTGGAGATTTTACAATATCAGATATCAAAATAAATTATAGTATTTAAAACACGGTAGTATTATGCCAGGAACAGGCAGAAATAAATCCATGGAACAGAGATCATAGATGAATAGAGAGTCAAAATGACACTTCAAATCAGTGGAGAAAGAATTAATTATCTTATACATTGGGATGAGACCTTGCCTATCTCTTTCAAAAAAGGTAGACACTTCCCTGTAGCTCACAACAAACATACAAAATAGAGATGAACATAAAGGGAAAAAATAAGAAGAATGTTTGAAGAAATAGAGAAGAATGTTTTGATCCTCTTCGGATAAGGAAGGCCTTCTTCAACAAGATCTAAAACACAGAATCCACAAAGTAAAAGAGTAATAAATTTGATTATTCCAATATTAAAGGCTCTTAATATACCATTTTGCCAAAAAAGAAGTGGTAAATAAACCAAATAAATAAATACATGTTATAAGACAGAGAATACTGGCCACATATTCAACAAAAGATTACCTTCTAAAATATATCATATCAATGTTTTTTAAAAAGAACAAAGAATCCACTAGGAAAATGGGCAAAGTAAATACACAATTAACTAGTTAATTAATTAAAAATGGCCAAAATTCTCACTCACTCAATCTTTATAGTCTCAGGGCAATGCAAATTAAAACAGCAATTATATATTATTTTTACCTATCAGACTAGTAAAAATCTAAAAGACTGATGAACGTATAGCAGAAAGTATAAGAAAACAGCACTCTTAAACACTGTGGAAGGGAGTAAACATTTATAAAGCCTTTTGGGTACCAACAACTGGCAGAGTGTAACAAAACAGAAAATACATATAATCAAAGACCCAGTAATTATCCTTCTAGGAATTTAATGATATATATACAAAGATGCTTATTACAATATTTTATATAACTGCAAAAATTGGAGGCAGCCTAACTATTCAATAGAGGACTATTTCAGAAACTATAATATACCCATATTAGAGAATACCATGCAGCTGTTAAAAGGAATGCAGTGGGAATATATATACCCACACAGAAAGAGCTCCAAATGGTGCAAAAGCAGACTGTGGACAAATGGAGATTACATGATCTTATTTAAGGATAGATATATTTCTCTCTACCTCCATCTTTATGTGCAAATAAAGGTTTCTCAACCTTGTTACTACTGATATTTGAGGTCAGATTGTTGGGGTCTTTTTTCTTTAGATTTTATTTATTCATTTTAGAAAGAGAATGAGAGCACACAAGTGTGTGAGTGGGGAGGGGCAGAGGGTGAGAGAGAATCCAAAGCAGACACCATACTGAGTGCAGAGCTCAGTGTAGGACTCGATCCCATAACCATGAGATCGTGACCTGAGCTGGAACCAGGAGTCTTAACGCTCAAACAACTAGCTACCCAGGGGTCCCAGATGAGTGTGGGGTTGTTTTGTTTTGTTTTGTTTTGTTTTGTTTTGTTTCGTTTTGTTTTTTCTTGGAAGAGTTGCCCTGTGCACTGTGGGAAGTTTAGCAACATTCCTGGCTTCTACCCACTAGGTGACAGTAACATCCCACCCCCAGTTATGACAACCAAAAATGCTTTCAGACATTGCCAAATGTTCCCCTGAAAGATAAAATTGTTCTGGTTGAGAACCACTGATACAAATGTATTTAGAAAGGGCTAGAAGGATACACATCGAACACTTAATAGTGGCTGCCTCTGGAGGGAGAACAAGTGACTGGAGAGGAGGAGAAAGGACTTTCACATATTCTCTTTATACTTTTGGATTGCTTGACTCACATAAAAATGATGATGGATGAATATGTAATGTGTGTGCATTTTCAAAAGACACTAAAAAGCAATAAGCATTGTGTCTCTGAGATATTCAGAGTTGAAAGGATCACTTTCTAAAGGGAAATTGTCAGTATCTTTAAAAGAGCTAGACTTCAAGGGCACCTGGGTGGCTCAGTCGGTTAAGTGTCTGACATTTGTCAGATGCTCACGTCATGATCTCGGTTGTGTGATGGAGCCCGGCATCCTGTTCCACGGCTCAGCAGGGAGCCTTCTAGAGATTCTCCCTTTCCCTCTGCCCCTTCCCTTGCTCATGTGCACTCTTTCTCTCTCTCTCTCTAAAAATAAATAAGTAAATCTTTTTAAAAAATAGCTAGACTTCAAACTCTTTCATTTCAACATATTTTGAAGTTTGGTTTTATTAATTTCACCTAAGCTCCGAAACGTTATCATAAATCCAATCCTCAGGCCTATTGGGAGCTATCTCCTTGTAAAATGTGAAAAATAAACGAATCCCAAATACCCAACTAAGCAAATGACGAAGTTATGTTCCATCAAAGGATCATCTGTCCCTTCTCGTTTCTTCTATAACTTGTTTTAAATCATCTGTGCATTTCATTTACAGTGAAATTTACAGCTATGATACACAATGCTAATCCACAGTTTACCCTTATCATAGCTGACTTGTTCTTGTCCCTGAATGAATGATGGCAAACATAAGCATGAAAATGAAATTAGTGATACTCAAGCCAACTGTTCTATCTATGTCTTGAGTTTATGGGATTTGCAATGGTCTCCCTGGAAATCTCTGGGTTTTATAAACAAGAGCTCTTGCAGTTAGCAACTGAGGAGCTGATGCAGAAAAAGTACTCATACATCCAGCTTGCCCCTCATTTCTGCATCAAGGTCCTGAGTCATAGAGGAGAGGCTGGGGATTCAGTTAAACTCTTATTTTTGCTGTTGACGAACAGAGGTATTAAGACCTTGCATGAATTCTGGGCAATAGATAAGAGGTCAAGAGAAGGGTTGTGGGAAAAGAGCAGGGTTTGAAAAGAGGTTAAATGGGATGGTTGATAAGAGGTGGAAAAAGAATCACTAGTTCTTTTCATAAGAATTCTCTTGAATCAAGGCCTGAGTCAAAATTTGTTCACAACATTATCTCTGCTCCATTTCCAGCATCTTTGCACACCCTCCATGCTCTCCTCCTTCCATGTCAATTCTCTTTGAGAGGTAAGAGAGTGATATATTGGCCAATTCCTGCAGCAGTGAGGATTCAAGAAATGCGCCAGTATGTCCTTGTTTCAAATTCATTGGAAATATTATCCCTGAGCTATTCAGTTGCCCACCATCATCCCAACTCCATAGCTTGTTGGAACAATTTTACCCCTAGGCCCCAAGGAGTAAGATGGGCCTGTGCCTGCTAATGAGCATCTATCCTGGAGAAGACAGTGGCTTTGAGAACACAGAAATAATAAACTATCAAAGGCAAGCTTCATTCTCAATCATTCCTGACCTTCCTCAATGAGACCACTGTTGGCAGATTCAGAGGATGGCTGTGGCTGGGGACAGCCTCTTACAAAGGTCAATTGTGGGGGCACCTGGGTGGCTCAGTGGGTTAAGCCTCTGCCTTTGGCTCAGGTCATGATCCCAGAGTCCTGGGAATGAGCCCCACATCGGGCTCTCTGCTCAGCAGGGAGCTTGCTTCCTCCTCTCTCTCTGCCTACCACTCTGCCTACTTGTGATCTCTCTCTCTCTGTCAAATAAATAAATAAAATCTTTTAAAAAAACAAAGGTCAATTGTGGACTCCCAGGGTGAGATGTCTCCCTGGGGTGACAGTAGAGAGGTAACGAGATGCCTTACCCTTCACAAATGCCACTCCCTACCCGCTTGCCTTAACACCTGACTGTCTTTCATTCTAAGAACATCAGAGCCACAATTGTTTGTGTTTTTAGTCAACAAATTCTATGTCACACTTATGTGGCAGACACTGTTAGGTGTTGGGGATACAGTGATGAACCTGGTTCCAGCTCCCGTGTTACTTACAGACTGGCAGCAGAGACTGATATTGACAAAATAATCACCCAAACAAATGTAAAATTGTAACTGTGGTCAGGATAACAAGGTGAGATACCTGACCCCCCACTCACTTCAAAAAGAAGGCCATCACCACCATAGTTGTTGGTCAGGAAGAGTTTAACCTACCTAAACTCAGACAAATGTCTAGAAGTCCCTGACCATTCCCTAACACCTTTTCTGAAACTTGGGAGAACAGTCTGCTCCATCACAGACACAAGCCAACTGGGAAAGTCATGAGGTAGAAGATGTCATCCACTTGTGGGGTAGAAGAATGGCAAGCAAGCAGCATGTTGGTAGCAGGGATTTGAAGTGCTTAATATCGACAGTCCCCCAGCAGAGAGTGGGGTCCCAGGGGACAGAGTCAGAGGGTGAGTGGGATGGGGCAACCAAAATAGACAGAGGGAACCAGAAAGACCAGATTGGGTAAGGCCCAACTTGACTGTACCCATTCTGGCCAAGGGCCAGTTCTGATTGGGTCTTTGGGACCCCTTCTTCTGATCCTGAAATTCAACAGGATGAAATCAATCATGTTCTTCACCACAATGACTTACAGGTACCACAGTTTAGAATAATGCCCAAGAGTCTTGAAGAAGCCTTCTCTCTAGCTTTATTCCTTAGCCACTACATGTCACATTTTCCTTGCCACATCTCTTTCAGTTTATGCCTGTGGGGTGGGAAACTAGTTGATATAACTACTTATTTGCAGTGGTCACAATTACCCAACCCCATCTTTGGTTTCCTCATGTGGGCTAGACAACAGATGTTCTTAATGAAGATTAACTGAAATTTAATGGTCCTAATTGCCATTTGCATGGACAGCAGATACCATTCAGTTCACACGCTGCCTTTCATAGTCCTTTATGCCTCATCACATATCAGATTTGTATTTGACCAGAGTGAATCTGACTGGCAGTACCTGCTGGTTACTCAGTGTTAAGATGCTGGCATAGCAAAGGCTCACAGTGCAGGGCGATGGGGAGAAGTGCTAAGAATGGGCCCAGGTAATATGTTTCCTAATAGAGCTGCTTTCTTGGGTTCTCATGAATGGCAAGAAAGGGCTACTTTGGCCTGGGTGGGATTCAGGCTCTATCTTAGGTAGAAAGGACAAGCAAGACGCTGGGTACTCTTTTGTTCTTAGAAACTATTGGAAAGGTCTTGTATACAAAAGTCAGCGAGGGATGTGGACACAACTGTTCACAGAAGAGAATATGCAACAGGTTCGACAAATATATGGAGAGGTGCTCAGCCTCATCTGTAACAAAGGAAATGCAGATTAAAACAAAAGCAAGATACTGTTTTGCAATCATCTGATTGGCAAATGTGAAAAACAAAGTAAGTTATCAAGTGTTGGTGAGGATGTCAGAAAATTAAATATGTGGGCTCTTTGGAGGGCAATTGGTAGTAGGTAATAACATTTTTTTAAATTTTAAAAATTGTTTTCAAAGATTGTATTTATGTATTTGAGAGAGAGAGCACAAGCAGGGGGAATGGCAGAGGCAGAGGGAGAAGCAGACTCTGCACTGAGCAGGAAGCCCTACACACAGCTCCATCCCAGGACACTGAGATCATGACCTGAGCTGAAGGCAGACGCTTACCCCGGTGCCCCAGGGATAAAATTTTATATGTGTGATTTCCATAACTCAGAAATTTTCATTCCCTTACCTACTTTTGGAAAACCCTGGCGAGTATGCTCAAGGAGGCATGTACAATGCAACATTTGCTGTGATAACCCTAGATCAGAAGCAACCTCATGTCCTTTGGCAGAGAAACAAATAAACTGCAAAATACTATGAAGCTGTAAAAATAATGAGGTAAAATATGTTTTCTATAGCTGCACATAATCTATGTGCAAATGTGCAGATAGAGCTCTGAAAGGTCACATCTGCAAACTGGTTACCTCTGGGAAAGGTACTGAGGTAGGAGAGGCTGGGTTGGTCAAGGAGGTCTCTAGTCTGCAGTACTGTAATACTTTATCAGCAGAATATGTTCACATATTATTTAGATAAAAATTAATTTAAATTAAAGGCAACATGATTATGTTAGAAAATTTGCAAACCAGAGAAAGAGAAAAAAAAGATGCATGATCCTGCCACCCAGACGCTCTCCATTATAACTGTGGTGTGTATCCTTCCAGTCTTTTTTCATTTGCATACTTTTTATAGTTGTGATCTATAATTTGTATCTGTCTTAAATACAAGGTTGTTCAACATTGGCTTTAGTGCTGTTTTGTGTTGGATAATTCTTTGCAGTGGGGGGCACTGTCCTGTGCATTGCATTATTAACATCCCTGGTCACTACCCACTAGATGACAGCAGCATCCCCACAGTTATGACAATTAAAAATATCTCTGGACATTCTTAAATGTCCTCTAGCAAAATTGCTCCTGGTTGAGGACCATTGTTTGAATACATGGTTAGCATAATGTTACGATACGAATCTTCATAATCATAGCCTATCCCATGTTTCCAAATGTAAGCCAGCATGTTGTCTCTATTTTACTTTCAGATCCTTGCCTGTGGATCTCAACCCCAGCCTTGATAACCTGAGCTTGCTTTCTCATTATTCCTTTTCTAGGTTAGTTGGTTTGGAATTCCTCAACCCAGAACTATACTCTGACTTATCACCAGCAAAGCAACTATACAATAAGAGCTAAGCCTCTTCCCTTGATGTCTGTGGACTAATGTTCACATCATGGATCAGGGAAGAGGGATAGCAATCAGGAAAGCTAATAAAGCCATAGAAATTTATCAGTCCAGCTGTGGATCAAAGCCACAAAGCTAAAGGCCAAGGCCAAGAAGAGGAAGCCAACTAGATCTCACCCCAGATCAGCTTGCAGAAGAATCCAAAGCATGGTTGCTTAGCTAACAATGCGTCCCTCTTCCCTGACTTCTTTATGTAGACATTGTCTAGGCTCCCAGGGCATAGTCAATCCAGAGGGCAGACAAAGGCCACAGAAGGGATAGCATCTGCCTGAGGAGGTCAAGAGACTGAAGACCCTAATGCTCAAATTCCAAAGTGACAAGGACAGGTTAATACCAGATATCAGGTTTTCTTTAAGGAAACATTTACTGAGCACCACCTATGGAACTCTGCACTAGGTGCTGAGGATGCCAAGATGATTCTGGAATGACTTCATCTAAAATCTCTTTATGAAAAAATTGCCAGAGAAGAACATTTCTCGGGAATCAAAACATAAACACAGTGAGAACGCCCCTCATTTTGAGCACGTAGACCATGTATCATGATCCACTCTTGCACACTGTGTGTGCTTAGACCATGTATCATGAACCAGGAGTGCACTGTGATCTTCCGTGGCTTGGAGACTCCAGATTCAAGGAAAGGACTGAGTTCGTTTCCAGAGCAGGGGAGGGAGTGGTATCATATTTCATCATGTGAACTTATAACATGGAAATCTGAATTCCCTGCTCCCTAATTTCCAAAAATGCTCATCTGGCCCCGGTTTTTGCAGCTCTAAACTAAGTTGGAGGTACCCTCTTGTGCGTCACTGTCTGGCCCCTCACTCACCAGTGCCCTGAGGGAGTGGAGATAGGTTGAACACTTTATTCCCCGGGGGCAGAGGGCCAGGGGTTGGGGGGGGCAGCGAGGGGGACTGGATCACTTCCCTGCCTGCCCATCTGGCCTCCTCCTGACAAGATGTTCTGTGACAATTTGAGATCTGCAGACACAAGGAAAATGGAGCCAAGTGAGACAAACCCTGGTGTGAAATCTGGGGAAATGATAAAATCTCTTCTTAGCAGGAAAGGGAGCATTGCAGGATATCATTATGCCTTACAAATAACCCACTGTTCTCTAAAGAATGATATGAATTCAATCAGAGGAATTTCCACAATGTTTTCTTGAAAATTGGGGTTTTTTTTAGCAACCAGGGTCAGTCACCGGCCAAATGCTGGACCAGCTCCAATTGGCAACCAATAGAGATAATTCCCACTCTGAAATACGTATGTATTCGGTACTCCACTGAATACCTATTATCTTTGTCTTTCTGTAGAATTTCCTTTGTCCTGGGTTTCCTTGGCACTAATAGTGCCCAAGGGAGTGACAAATCATAAATGATATGCTGAGCAGTAGCGTAGTCCGTGGCCCTTTGAGGCAGATTTTCACAATTCTGGGTCCCAGTGACAGACCTGTCTCAATTTATATTTGCAAGCCCAGGACTTGCCAGTCATAGTTGCAGACAGGGGAAGCCTAGAGCAAAACTGAAAAAAAAAAAGACCAATTTGGGGCACCTGGGTGGCTCAGCCAGCTAAGTGTCTGCCTTCAGCTCAGGTCATGATCCCAAGGTTCTGGGATCGAGTCCCTAATCAGGCTCCCTGCTCAGCGGGAAGCCTGCTTCTGCCTCTCCCCCCGCCACCCCCGTTCATGCTCTTTCTCACTATCTCTCTCTGTCTCTCTCAAATAAATAAATAAAATCTTTTTTTTTTAAAGAGACCATTTGTTTCGTTAGCCCCAACCTCCTAGCTGGTGTCCCCATCCCCCAGTGGTGGGCTATTTTTTTTTTCAAGTTGGCCAAACCATCCATGCCCCACTCCTTAGAACCTTCATTCACAGCAAGATATAAACACGGACAATAGCTAAATATGCCATTTTTTCCTCCCAAAGGCATTACAAGCCACAAGGTGGAGAGCAGGCGAAGATGTCTTTACTATGTTTGAAATTATACTCCTTCGATGTTCAGTGAGCACGATCTCACCCTGGGAACAGGGGTTCCAGATCCTAGGCCCTGTCATTTCCATTTTTAAAACAGATTTATTGAAGTAGTCCTGCCACCCTGCCATTTAAGTTCCAAATGTGCCATACCAGTCTACTGAAATTACAGTGGGTTCACGGAAAGCCACAAGTGGAGAGACAAGGGCTCTCCCTCTGTGGCTTCGGAGCCTTTGGCCACAAGGCTATATGAGATAATTGTGGTTTTCACATCAACTCTTCCAAAACCAAAACCAGAGTCTCCATTTCAGTGAAAAAGAAAGCCATTTTTCTCCAGCCTCAGGTCTTAGAGCTCTTCATAGAAAGCAACAATGATCCCAGTGGCTTGATCTTATTTAAAGACCTTCCAGAACCATGGGGACAGTGCCAAACCCTAGGCTTTATTCATGATGCCATGGGTATTTTATCTTAGGGGACCTCGCTTTCTTTGTTCACAGCATCCAAATATTTCCTGGCTGTTTTTCCAAGCAATGAATCTAATGTTGAACAACTTGATAACAGTTGGGATCATTGGCAGTTGGATTCCAAAAGACCAGAAATGGGTTTACGGGGAATTGAAAAATTAAGGAAAATTCCCAGTTCCTCCCCTGTACTTCTTGTTTCAATGTTTCCTTCCCTGTTGGTGGAACCATCTCTTCTCCCTGCCCATGTGGTACTCCAGGGTTTCCCTGGTTAGCTCTTAAATTAACCTGTAACTCCCAATTTAATCCATATATTTATTTTTACTTTTATTTTTATGGTTTTTCAGGTTTTATTTATTTATTTTATTTTAGAGAGAGAGAGCACAAGTTGGAGGAGGGGGCAAAGGGAGAAGGAGAGAATCTCAAGCTGACTCCCACTGAGCATAGAGCCTAATGTGGGGCTCTATCTCATGACCTTGAGATCTTGGCCTGAGCTGAAGCCAAGAGTCAGACGCTTAACCAACTGAGCCATCCAGGTGCCCCATATATTTTTATAATAGCTTTACAGAGATATAACTCACAAGCTATCTAATTCACTCATTTAAAGTGTACAATTCAATGGGTTTTAATATATTCCTGGAGTTGTGCAACCATCACCACAATCCATTTCAGGACACTTTTATTATTCCAAAAAGAAACCTCATACCTATTAGCAGGCACTCCCCATTTCCTTCCAATCTCCCCAGCCCTAAGCAACCAACCAATCTACCCTTTCCACACATAGTAATCCACATATTATAAAAGATTTTATTTATTTGAGAGAGAGAGAGAGAGAGAGAGACCCAGCAAGAGTGTGTGCAAGAAGGGGGAGGGGCAGAGGCAGAGGAGAGGGAGGGAATTTCAACCAGACTTCATGCTGAGTGTGAAGCCTGATGCAAGGCTCAGTCCCTCGACCCTGAGATCATGACCTGAGCCCAAACCAAGAGGCAGATGCCCAAATGACTGAGCCACCCAGGTGCCCCAGTAATCCATATATTTTAACAGGAATCTTTAGAAAATGTGCATTATCCAAGGTGGTAGTCCTCAAAGGGGTGCTTTCGGGTTCTGAGGCAGGCCTAAGAAAGGGAACATGTGGAGCAGTGGCAGGACCGGCAGACATCAAATCACATAATCTATTAGCACACATTTCCAAGAGTCAGAGGTAGTGGGAAGAGGTACACTGCCAAGAGTCTTCACCCAGTACTACCGGATATTTCCCCTCTTTGGCCCAGTTCCTTCTAGGGCTGAAGTCTTCAGTCCTGACCACAAAGCTTCCTTTCTGAAAAAGGAACAGGTTAAGCGTCACCCCCTGCTCACCATACTGTACCACACTCAACCTGCTCTGTAGATTTCTTTTTCTTTAATTTAAATTCAATTAATTAACATAGAGTGTATTACTAGTTTCAGAGGTAGATTTCAGCGATTTCTCACTTTGAACAAAGAAGAGTGAAAACACACAACTATTCAGTGACCTTGCTGCCACCCTGGGGTCGGCAGAACACTCTGAGAAGGTACAACCCTTTCAGTACTACCCATTCAAATGGAAAGCTGCAGAAGGGCAATTGTTTTCTAGCCTCGAAGGGGCTGACAAGCATTCTGCCCTAGGAGACACCTTGCTTTGCTGCCCTAGCAGTTATCTAAAGGGCTATAGAACTTTTTTTTTAAAGATTTTATTTATTTATTTATTCATTCATTTATTTGCGAGAGAGAAAGAGCATGAACAGGGTGGAAGGGCAGAGGGAGAGGGAAGAGCAGGCTTCCCACTGAGCAGGGAGCCCGATGTAGGGCTCGAACCCAGGACCCTGGGATCATGACCTGACCCGAAGGCAGTCACTTAACCAACTGAGGTAGCCAGACGCCCCTATTTTCTGAATGTCTTTTCTAGATATATTTGGTCTAAGTAATTTCGGTTTTACAGACTGCCCTTCTAAAATGGAACTCTAGATAGGCAGGATCTGGCAGGGAATAAAGAGGGACGTTATAGCTCCTTGTTACTCAGTGTGTGGTCCATGGATCGGCAGCATGGGGATCCCTGTCAGAAATGCAGGACCTCACACCTCACCTCAGACTTCCTGCATCAGAAGCTGTGCTTTCACTAGAGACCCATGTGACTCATATGCGCTTTAGAGATGCGGTGGTCTATAGCAGGCTTTCTCAACTTTGGCACTACTGACATTTGGGGATGGAGAGTTCTTTCTTCACAGGGGTTGGGGAAATTCTCCTGTGCAACGTAGCATGTTTATTAGTATCCTGGCCTCTACCTACTGGATGCCAGTAGCACCCCTTCTCCACAAGTTATGACAACCAAAATGTCTCCAGATGCGGCCAAATGTCCCCCGGCATGGGGGAATCATTCCGGATTTAAAACTACCAGTCTAAACCAGTCTTTACTAATTTTTAGTCATTTGAGTATCTTTTGATAGTCATTTGAGTACCTTTGTGATTTTTGCCGTCTCCTCATACACTTGTTTAAAAATGACCATTTTTTCTCTTTTTGCCTATAAAAATTAGCCTCATCCTAGGCAGTAATATTGATGAAATAATAGGATTGATGTGCCATATTTTTCCTAATACATCAAAGCAAACATAACTGTTGGAACTTGAAACACTTGGGATGCCTGGGTGGCATAGTCAGTTAAGTGTCCGTCTCTTGGTTTCCACTCAGGTCGTGATCTCAGGGTCGTGAGATCGAGACCCAAATTGGGCTTCTTGTGATTCTCTTTCCCTCTCACTCTGTCCCTCTTCCCTGCTCTCTCTCTTACAAATAAATAAATAAACCTTTAAAACGCTTATCTAGGAAGCTCATTTAAAAAATCATGTACAAATAATAAAAATAAAATTAAAAAAAAAATCATGTGCCACAGGTGGAATATCTACCACATTTTAGAGCACCCTGGCCCAGAGTATAGCTCTGGAACAGGACAGGCCCAAGCCACAGAGAGAATCTGGGTTGCCAGGAATGTTAACAAAATATGTGATGCTTGGTGATAGAATAGAGCCATTAAGGGGTACCAGGGTGCTCACTTGGTTAAGTGTCTGCCTTAGGCTCAGGTCATGATCCCAGGGTCCTAGGATCCAGCCCGGCATTGGGATCCCTGCTCAGCAGGAAGTCTGCTTCTCCCTCTTCTTCCACCCCTTTTCCCACTCATACTTTCTCTTTCTCTCTCAAATAAACAATCTTTAAAAAAAAAGAATAGAGCCATTAAAAGCAATTATACTTTTTTACCCAACTTAATTTCTGGCCAGGTCAAGTTAGTAGGTTTGGGTATTGGAACAATGCACCTACCTGCATTTTGGATACTCCAGGAGTAGCCACTTTAACTTAATCCAGCATATGGCTCTAATTTCATTTTCCCCTCAGTCCGAACCACTGGTGACTGCACTGATTCCCAAAATGACTCCACTATAGTCTGAAACAAATTTCACACAACCCTTCTTTTGGCCATATGTCAGTCTAATCAAGGAGTCCCTGCTTCTCCTGGCAGAGCTGCCTCCCAAATGCAGGGGGAAAACAATCCCTTATACGAATTACATCAATGATAAAAAGATGATGAATCAGCTGAATCAATAGCCTGTGACCCCTGGCACATTGCTTGTAGAAGGAACGATTTCTATGTGACTTTAACTTATGGGTCATTTACAGCATGAGTTGTTTACTGCATATGAGCCATTACAGATCTATTGCACTCCGGTAGGGATGAGAGAGAGAGAGGGAGAGACAAAGGGAGAGAGAAAAGGAGAGAGAGGGAAAGAGAGAGAAGGAGAGAGAAAGAGAGAGGGAGGAAGGGAGGGAGAGAGAGAGAGAGAGAGAGAAAGAAGGGGAGGGAGGTGGAGAGAGAGAGAAGGGGGAGAGGGAGAGAAAGAGAGAATGAAATCCTAAGTAGGGTTGGCAAAAAAAAAAAATACATGGATTTTTGCCTAGGTGCCCCTAGGAGATCCCATAAGCTGAAACTCAGATCCTGGAGCTTCTGCTCCCCTTGGAGAAACCTAAATAATGCTTGTTTGATATCACAATCCCAGACGCACTCTTGATAAACAAGAGGCAACAAGACAGAAGCTAAAATCCAGGCAAACTTGAGCTCTCTCTTCCTGATCTTATATCATGTGTTTAGCTCTAGCTATCTGGTCAACCACTCAGCCAAAATATGAGTGTGTGCCTCACCAGGAGCTGCAAAGTGGAGACGTGAGTGGGGCAGAACCGGGGGCAGTAATCTATTGGCTGGAAGTAGGTGAGAGAGGTGGCTTCCACCTGTAATTTAGTTGACACTGTTTATCGCAATTCTTCCTGGTGCTGCTTTCAGCTAGAGGAGATGTTTGAGGGCAGGGGCTGGAGTGTAGGAAGTAGAGAAGTATGTGTGAGAAGGAAGGATGGCCTACCATTGTCTGACATGTTATCAGGACACTTTCAGTTTGGGACCCAGGGACGTTTATTGTGAACTGTCTTTGAGAGCCCAGAATACATTATGTTGTTTTAAAGACCCTTTAGAATCGCCTGGAAATAATTTTTTTTAAACCCATACCTGAATCCTATTCCAGACTAACTTGTTTCTGAAGGGATTCCTGGCTTCAGTATTTTTAAAAAGCTCCCCAACTGATACTAATTTCTTTCCCCAACATTTTATTCTGAACATTATCAAACATGCAGTAAAGTCTGTATCATCCAAATTCTACAATTAACATTTGCTATACTGCTTTATGACATATCTATCCCTCTATCCACCCACATTTTTTGATACATTTCAAAATAGGTTGTAGCCATCTGCACATTTCACCCTTAAACACTTCTGCAAGTATATCATTAATTAGAGTTCAATATTTGTTTAAGGTTTCTTTTTTTAGATAACACATATAATGAAATGCATAAATTGTAAGTGTACCATTTGATGAGTTTTGACAAGTGCATACACCTATATAATACAAACCCTTATCAAGATATTTTTAAAATCCCCTCATGCATCTTCCCAGTAAACACCCACCTCCACCCCCTGAGAGGCAATCAGTGTTCTGTTCTGATTTTTTCCAGATGATTCCAATTTGCAGCCAGGGTGAAGAACCCCTTAAAGAAAGGTAGACAAATTCCAACTTGCCAGCCCTTTGTAATTGAGGCCATAGAGCTTGTTGGTTACAGCTATGGAGTCAGCTACCTTGAGGCCAAGTCCAGCTGAAACAATTGTTATTCATGTGATTTGGGTCAAGTTAACATCTATGAACCCCAGGTTCCTCACCTGTAAAAGAGGGATCATAATAGTACCTGTCACACCAGGTTGATTGGAAGACTTAAATGAGAGGACATAAATAACTTAGTCATAAAGTTAATGTTTACTAAGTACTTACAATTTACTAGGCGCTAACTAATCACATGGGTTATCTCATCTAATCCACCCTACTGTAATGATCCCCATGACAAACAGGAAAAGAGGCTTAAAAAGGGTAAGTACCTTGTCCCAAACCACACAGCTAATAATTGGAAGAACTAGAATAGGATCCCAAGGTGGTTTGAGTCTAAAGATCACACCTCCACACTGCTAACTACCACACTTCCTTTTCTATGCCTGACACACATAGTAAGAGCTCAAAAATGTCATATATTGGGGCACCTGGGTGGTTCAGTTGTTAAACGTCCAACTCTTGATTTCAGCTCAGGTCGTGATCTTAGGGTCGTGAGATCTAGCCCCACATCGGGCTCACAAGCTGAGCGTTGAGCCTACTTAAGATTCTCTCTCTTCCTTTGCCTCTCCCCTCACCCTCTCTCTTTCTAAAAAATAAAATAAAACTTACTGCTCCTTTAAAAAGTGCCATATATTTACCACATGCGTATTGTATTATATATAGTATTTTATATGTAACATATATAATAATATATATTAGTATATCTGTTATTTGTATAACTTATTCAGTTACAAAGTCCAATTGAAGGCATGGGACCTCTGACACAAAACTCTGAAATCACAACAGTCCAACGTTGCTGGTCTACACCTTGGCGTGAGCACATATATCTATTGCATTCCTATCAATGCCTCTTCTGCCCTGACTTTGAGAAACACCAGTAATAAGATGAGCCACCGTGCTGACCAATACACAAAGCTCCCAGTGACAGCATCCCTTTGGAAGAAAGAACCATGGGAAGCGTGTTTTCCCCATTAACACATTCAGCTCCCTGGCGCTCTGTTCGGCAGCTGTGCCACAGTCACTCAGACAAAGGGCCTGCTGGAAAATCAGTTACGTCATGGGCTTCAGCTCTGACAGATTTGCCAGGAGCAGCATGATTAACATCACCTCAGAACCAGAGAATGGGCAGGGCTCATTCAAGCTACATTATGCTACTCTTCCCCCTGAAGAAAATCCCATTAAATTGGACAATTATCCACGCCCCCTTCGAGGTGGTTCCTTATGCACATCAGTGTTCATTTTCTTCCTAAGTAAGGCAGAATCACACAGAGCCATCTTACCCTTCAGTCTCCCCTATTGGGCCACTCACTTCTAACAGCCTTCCCTCAGAGGAGAGATGACACTAGTTGGTTGGCAAAGGAAAGAGGGTGGCAAGCTCTAGGCAGGGCAACAGATGGGTGTCTAGTAGTAAACTCTGTAGCTAAGCCTTAAGAGGAAGTGTTGGTGACAGCTGAAAACAGAACAGTACATCTTTTATCACTATCAGGAAACCTGTGAATGACTGGTAAATCAATTTCAAAGCTTTGGAAGCTCAGTTCAGTAGGCAGGCAGCAAGGAGAGTGGGAATGAGTTGGGGAGGGCTGCTGAGCCTTCAAGCCCCTTTGGAATCTCAGACTGCCAGCTTTATAAAAATCCTATGAAGGCTACTAGGGACCCTTCCACCAGGGAAAGAAACAAAATGGCAATTCAGCTAAACAAGGGCCTGGGGTTATGATGGAGTCAGTAATCAAGGGATTCTTTCCAATAGAGGAAAGCTGATAACACAGTGCGATGAAATGAGTTTCTCTGTTAGGAAGGTCAATGTTCCATTATCACAACACCCATGGAGTTAATGTCCCCAGAGTAATCACTACTATTATTTGATGCTATCAGCTACTGGACTTGTGGGCAAAACAAATCAAGGCTGGCCTTTCTATCATTATCCTTTCTAGCCCCGGAGGGTCCGAGCATCCCATTTAGGTATAGAGCTGTAGGAACAGAGGGAACAAGTTCAAGCCACAAGAAATCCCTTCCTTGGTTCCTGATTCCACAGAAGAGACAAGGCAATTGTGTGAATATTAACCAGCAATGACTTGCCTAGTCCTTTAGGAGATTTTGCCTGTGTGGATACTTTGACTCTCAACCTAAGGAGTCAAATATCTTAGGGATTGCTCTTGGCCTCATTCAGGGTTATTGGTATATGCACCAAAAAATGGCATTTGCTGAGTCAAGAAATGGGAGGCATTGGTTGTATTTATTCTTGTTTCTAGGAATAAATGCAGTTCCTGGGACACATCTGTCAGATATGCTAAGACCTAACATTACATAGCATCAACTCCTGGCTAACAAGAATCTGATCCACCATGCATGGCCCAAATGAATCCAGGTCCCCTCAGAAGTGGAGTAAAATCTTTTTTAAAAATGATGAACAATTGGGTTCCTGGGTGGCTCAGTGGGTTAAAGCCTCTGCCTTCGGCTCGGGTCATGATCTCAGGGTCCTGGGATCGAGTCCCGCATCGGGCTCCCTGCTCAGCAGGGAGCCTGCTTCCTCCTCTCTCTCTGCCTGCTTGTGATCTCTCTTTCTCTGTCAAATAAATAAATAAAATCTAAAAAAAAGATTAATAATTTTAGTAGATGCCCTTTTTGAGTGCCTATTCTGCACCAGGCACTTTATAACAGCTATATCTAATTATCACAAGAACTTTGTGAAGTAGGGAGTGTCTGGCATATAGTAACTACTCAATAAATAGTGCCTATTAAGTATCACTATATCCAAAATAAAACTGAGGCTCCAAGAGACTGATTAACCTACATGAGTCATAATCTATAATTACATGTGACAGTTTAAAGTGATCTGGAATTGGATATAATTCCTTGCCTTGCTCTGTTCTAGGCAAACCCAGGTTCCTTAGAGTGATAGCTATGGGCTCCCTGCATCTACCTTTTCCTACTTTGATCCCCTATGTGATTGTAGAGTCCAGAAAATTACAGACCTTCCTTGACTTACAATGGGATTATGTATGTCTTGATAAGCCTATTGTAAGTTGAAAATATCTATTACAAGTAAAAAATGCAGTTAATACATCTAACCTACTGAACATCATAATTTCGCCTAACCTATGACTCTTAAATCAGCCTACAGTTGGGCAAAATCATCTCATACAAGGCTTATTTTATAATAAAGTGTTGAATATCTCATGTAATTTACTGAAATCTATACTGAAACTGAAAAACAAAACAGCTGTAAATATATTGGTAGTACACCCATGCTTCATATGGCTGACTAGGAGCATCACAAGAGAGTATTATACCACATATTGCTAGCCTGGGAAAAAATCAAAATTTAAAACAAGAAGTACAGGGGCACCTGGGTGGCTCAATCATTAAGTGTCTGCCTTCAGCTCAGGTCATGATCCCAGGGTCCTGGGATTGAGTCCCACATCGGGCTCCCTGCTCAGCAGGGAGCCTGCTTCTCCCTCTCCCACTCCCCCTTCTTGTATTCCCTCTTGCTGTGTCAAATAAATAAATAAAATCTTTTAAAAAATAAAACAAGTACTGTTTCTACTGAACATGTATCACTTAGTTGTAAAGTCAAAAAATCATAAGTCAAACCATTGTAATTTGAGATCATCTGTAACTGAAATTTGAGATTAGGCACCCATGCAAATGAACACATAAAAGTTTCCTCCAAAAGTTACCAAAGTAGAGTTCATGCCATAATGAGAACCCCAAAAGAGATCAAGAAAACCGAGGCTCAGTATGCAAGGCTGGAAGGACTGTCAGAGTTAAGCTAATCCCTTCTAATTATCTGGGTCCTGCTATCTACCCACTTAAGCATAGCCCAGAGTGTATTTAAAAAGCTTTTTGTGTGTATCCAAGGCAGCAATCGGGTTTTCTTACCCTTATGGTTGCTTGATGGTTAAAATGATTGTGAGTCCTACTGTAAGCCCTTGATTGACGTCTATCGTATCTTAGTTTTCTCCTCACACATTCATAATTACAGGGTTGCATGTGGGGAATGATTCATTGCTTTTTAGTAAACACACACTTTACATACAGCCCTCTGTGTCAGAATAAAACATAATTTCCCAAGCTAAGAGCTCCTTTCTTTGCTAGTCCACCAGGAAAGCACCAGAGGAAAGGCACTAGCCTATAAAACATAATTGCCCTGGTCACCTTAACCAAGTTGCATAATGTGATTACCAAATTCATTAGGTTGTCTCCAGTGGGAAATGAAACAGAGGTCAGACTACTACAACAATCCAATTTCCTGTCCTTTTGTGGACATTACCTACAGACTTCCAAGTTTAGGCTCAACAACCACATTCAGCACCATGGACAACACCACAGGACGCCTTTTATTGTGAGAAACAGGCTACAGGGCACATTAACTCCCTTAGTTTCTCCTCTTGATTCTGCTTCTCTCCCTTTGTAATCAGATATTTATGAAGACAGTGGGGTGGGGTTCTATACTGTTATATAGGAAGAACAGGAACAGGGTGGGGGGGGGCTTTTGGAAACAGGGTTTTAAGAAAAAATCACCTGGAGGGCTTGCTAAAACTGATTGCAAGGCCCTGACCCCAGAGTTTCTGCTTCAGAAGGTGTGTGTGAGCCTTGTAATCTGCATCTCTAACACAATCCCAGGTGATACTGATGCTGCTGATAGAGGAGGGGGCACACTTTGGAAACCATGCTCTAATACAACCTGTTTAGGCTATAGAAAAGGCAACTATGGCCCAAACTAGCAATGACTTGTCCAAGATCACACAGCTGGTTAATACTCCATCCATCCATCAGGTCCTACATCCCAAGCCTCCTGATTCCAATCACGTGTTTCCATCCCAGAGCACCACACCCAGGTGTTTAGTCACCAGACTAGCATCTGGTAGATAACTATAAGGAAAGATGACAACAACAGAAATGGGTTCAGCCATTTTTTTGTGTGACTCTATACAAAACTGTCTCCAATTTGAACTTCTAGCATACCAAGTCAGGGCTGAGGTTTAATCCTCCATGACAGCACCAGAATTGGTTCCATCCCTATTTCTACTACTCTGTTCATATCCATCCCACACAAAATTCACAGTAAATTGATTGCAAACTAAGTAGGGTTGCCAGATTTAGCAAACACAAATTCCAGATGCCCAGTTCCATTTCAGTTTCTCATCATTTATCTGCAACTCAAGTTTAACTGGGTGTTCTATACTTAATCTGGCGACTCTAATCCTAGGAACTTGCTGGTCAATGTGAAGAACAGGAGTTAACTTCTTAGCTCATGGTTCAGCTATGCCCTCTACCACCCAGATGCTAAAGAAGCTAACAAATTCCTGACCCCTTTACCACCCTCCTCCACCTGCAGCCTGCCAGGCTTGTTGTTGTGGCTCTATTGAGCCAAAGTAGAAAGGCTGTGATTTGAAGAGCAGTAAAAAAGCAGCAGCAGCTGAGCTAGTATCCTCCAGCATTTCTCATTTCTATGAAAAGTTTGATTCTGGTTCCATGCCCTGTGATTAACCAAAACAAGAGGAAGACAAATAAAAATTCTGTACAGCTGTTTCACACTGACAGACCTGACCTACCCAGCTGAGGGTTCTTTGTGCTGGGAAATTGTTACCTAGCAACCAAGCCTTGCAGCTGCCAGACTCCAAACACAGAAAGCATGACTTACAGAAAAGAAGCCAGGAGAAGAAGGGTGGGGTGGGGACTCCATCAATCTGAGCTTTGTCTTGGGGTCTAATACTATATTCCAGTAAGAGACGATAAGCAGGAATTGAACCCTCCTTCCTGTTTTGATTCAATTGCCAAATCAGGCTGGTTGGGCTTAGCTTCCTGTCACCTCCACCTGCTCTAGCAGTCACCCCTGGGTGTGAAAATGGTAGGGTTGTGGGAGGAGTGGGAATGAAGATGCTTCCTAGAGATGTCAAATATTCTGTGTGATGCACATGGCTTTTGTTCATTGATAATGGAGCTCATCTTTAATCTTCAATACACATCCTCAATAATTGAGTATTTCTTTTCTCCCTCTTTCCCCTCCTTCCTTCTCCCTCCTCCCCCTCCTCCTCCTCCTCTTCTTCTTCCACCTCTTCTCCTTCTTCCTCTTTTTCTTCTTCTTCTTCTTCTTCTTCTTCTTCTTCTTCTTCTTCTTCTTCTTCTTCTTCTTCTCCTCCTCCTCCTCCTCCTCCTTCTTCTTCTTCTCTCTCTCTCTCTCTCTCTCTCTCTCTCTCTCTAGATATCTATCTCTGTCCCTCTTTCTCTTTCTCTCACTTTTAAAAATACAGATAGAGGTACCTACCATCTGTATTTTTTGATGTTCCAGGTGTTAAGCACTTCCCAATTTTGCAAAAGGTGAAAGATTAGCTCAGTGCATTTCAAACAGTAGCACTTATGTGAATCATTTAACAGGTTTGGTGTGGAGTCCAGGAAATCTACATTTCTAACAACCCCCTCATAAGCATGGGGGTCTATGCACAACACTGCAAAATACTGGTTGATAGTATCTTTTGTCATAAACCATTCTTAAAAATTTTTTTATGTAATCAAATAATGTTCTTCATACCATACCACTGATTTCTCTTAATAGATAACTGTCTTCTAACTTCATGTGTCCAATTAGGTAGTGACCCAGTTTCTGTCTGGGCAGGAAGAGTCTCTTCTTGTGGCATTACTAGCTTGCTCTACTATAACCACAGTTGTCTATCTAGTAAGCATCCATTTGGTCTCTGTCTCCAAGTCCACTGACTTGAAAGAGGGTTGGAATTGACTGCACTGCCCATTTAGAGACTTCATGTTGGTTACACTTGGGTTATTCAGCCCACAGCCCTTTAAGTTATAGCAAATGCACAAATTCAGATCTAAAACAAAGAGGTCACCACCTAACTCCATCTTGACTGCCCCATCCCATCTCACAGCAAATTTGTGTAGTAGTTTCCTATTGTGGTATAACAAATTTAGCTGCTTAAAACAACAGCCATCATTATCTCACGGTTTCAAGTGATGTGGAGTCCCTGCAGAGCTTCCCTGGGTCTTCTGCTCAGAGTTGCTTCTCATCACCCCCAAAAGAAACCCCATCCTTTTAATAAGATTTTTATGGAGGTGTTGGGGAAGAATGCAGAAATGCCCTCAAGACAACAGCAGGCAACAAACTGAGGGTTACTGGGGGGTGGGAGGGTAGGGATAGGGTGGATGGGTTATGGACATTGGGGAGGGTTTGTGCTTTGGTAAATGCTGTGAAAGATGTAAGCTGGATGATTCACAGACCTGTACCGCCTGGAGCAAATAATAATTTAAAAAAAAGACAACAGCAGGCAGCCATTTGTTCTGCCTCTTACATGAAGACAAAAACTCTGTCCAGAACATATCTCAAAAATATCTCCTTTAGAAAACAAGCATATTTCCTGGAGTCCGGAAGAAGACAACTCTGACCAGAACATATCTCAAAAACATCTCCTTTAGAAAACAAGTATAGGGCGCCTGGGTGGCTCAGTGGGTTAAAGCCTCTGCTTTCGGCTCAGGTCATGATCTCGGGGTCCTGGGATCGAGGCCCGCATCGGGCTCCCTGCTCGGCAGGGAGCCTGCTTCCCCCTCTCTCTCTCTCTCTGCCTTCCTCTCTGCCTCCTTGTGATCTCTCTCCCTCTGTGAAATAAATAAATAAAATCTTTTAAAAAAATAAATAAAATAAAAAGAAAAAGAAAACAAGTATATTTCCTGGAGTCCACAGTCCCTCATGGTTTGTCTCCTTTACTGATTTCTTCCCATTCGGTTTTCCCTCTGGACACTTGGAAACAAACTGAGGGTTACAGAAGGGAGGAAGGATGGGGTAACCAATGATGGGTATTAAAGAGGACACATGTGGTGATGAGCACTGGGTGTTACACACAACTAATGAATCACTAATGAACATGACATCAAAATCTAATGATGAACATAATAAAAAAGCATATTTCGTCCTTCAGTTTTGTCTGCTCAAGCAAAATATTTCATGCTATAGCACTGATTTGCAAATAGGAGATGTCTATGTTTATTTATTTAAAAGATTTTATTTATTTATTTCACAGAGGGAGAGAGATCACAAGGAGGCAGAGAGGCAGGCAGAGAGAGAGGGGGGAAGCAGGCTCCCCCCTGAGCAGGGAGCCCGATGCGGGCCTCGATCCCAGGACCCTGAGATCATGACCTGAGCCGAAAGCAGAGGCTTTAACCCACTGAGCCACCCAGGCGCCTGATGTCTATGGTTAAATGTAAGTCCTAGTAGCTGTGGTTGTCCAAAGATGAAACTCTCCAAAATCTACTTAACTCTGAAAATTAGGCTCTGTGTCAAAAAAACAAAATTCAACAACAGAGAGGAGGTTGCCAGTTTCAGCATGCACAAAAAGATATAAGTTCTTATTTATAATCCATTCTAAAGGGCTTTTGGTGATGCAAGACTATTATTCTGGTTTCCTAATGTAGTTATCCAATACAAGCCTTTGATTCCTGAAATGTACATGTAATCCAACTGCCTGCCAGCAGTTGATAAGGCTCCTGATAGAAATTCAAAACAGAACAGTTTAGCTATGTCTCTCTGACAGGAGTTGTATGCTTTAACTCAAGCAGATGAGTAAAAGCTGGACAGGTTTTTAAGATTTTGAAAGAGGGCTTCAATTGGTTTCATGTCTGTGCTTGCAGTAACCTTATTAGCATGTAGGGAATATCTGAAAGGACGTTTACTTTATCAGTCAGCATGGAATGGGAGAGAGAGCATTGACCTGGGAGTTAAGAGATCCAGATTCTAATTATGACCCTGCCACTGATCAGTCCTATGATCTTGGGTAAGTCCCTATACTTCAGTGAATACCAGATTCTGCATCTGTCAAATGGAGGTAATCATATCTACCTAGGTTATCTTAATGGGTTGTAGTGACAATTAAAACAGGTAATAAAAGTGAAAGAACTTCTCAGGGCACCTGGGTGGCTCAGTCAGTTAGGTGTCTGCCTTCAGCTCAGGTCATAATCCCAGAGTTCTAGGATCCAGTCCCACAAAGGGCTCTGTGCTCAGTGGGGAGTCTACTTCTCCCTCTCCCTCTACCCCTCCCCTGCTTGTTCATAAAAAAATAAAAAAATCAAATCTTTTTAAAAAAGAAGTGAAAGAAGTTCTAAAAACATGAAGTGCATGTGTAAAATATTTTATTTAAATAAATTGAAATATTAAAAAATTAAATATTAGAAAACGTTTTCTTCTAAGCAGATATTTTTATTACTACTCGACTTACTTCTTTCAGCTTTCACCAGTGAAATGTCTGCTAAAGCTCAAGGACCACTGAGAACTATTATGAATGCAAGATGTTAAAAAAAAAGGGGGGGTGCAGATTTTACTAGAACCATAACTAATATTTGAAATGTATCTTATAGTTCACAGAGCACTTTCACACACACTATCTCATTTATGATCTATAATAGCCTTGTTCATTAGGCAAAGCAACAGTGAATTCCTCAAGGACACAGAATGTATCTTACTCATCTTAATATATTCCCAACACCTAATGAAATGCCTGGCAAAACAAGTGTTTGTTGAATTGATATATATGATTTCTATTCCCATTTTATAGATGGAAAAACTAAGGTTCAGTGAAAGAGCTGAGATTTGAACTTTTTCAAATCGACCACACCACTCTCCCGAACCTTATTACTAGTGTTATTTATAGCAGTGGTTCTCAGACCCTGACAAACATCACCCACAAGGATTGTTGGGACCCAGATTGCTTTGGATTCAGTAGGTCCAGAGTGTGAACCGAGAATCTGTATTTCTTGCAAGTTCCCAGGTGATGCTGATGTTGCTGGCCCAGGGACCACATGCTGAGAACGAGTACCTTATAGCTTGGTTTGGTCTTCTAACCAGCAGCATCAGCACCACTTGGGAACTTGTTAGAAATGCAAAACCTTGTATAAATTAAAGTTTGAGGAGCACCAGAGAACAATGAGTCTGGTGGTTTCCTGACCTGGCCGTTCAACAGAATCATTTGGGGGAGCTTTGAAATATACAGTCTCTGGCCCCTCCCCTGGAAATTCCAGTTTCCAGGTGACTCTGATGCATAGGCAATTTTGGGAAACATTGCTCTGGACTAGTGATATCTAAACATATTTGGGTTTTGTTTTGTTTTGTTTTGTTTTTAGACAAGGACAGGGTAGGAGCAGAGGGAGAGAGAGAATCCCAAACAGCCTCCACAGCCTCCACACCCAGCATGGGGTCTGACAAGGTGCTCGATCTCACAACACCCTGATCATGACCTGAGCTGAAATCAAGACTCCAGTGCTAAACCAACTGAGGCACCCCTATCTCAACATATTTTTATTACTGCCCCATATTCTCTACCCTCACCCCCACATCTTATCTTCCCAGCAATTTCCCCAAGGGGTAAGTAACCCCAGGAGAGAAGCATTTTACTGAGCTTCCAAAAGGCCTTTGGCAATGGGTAGTTGCTCAGATGCATGGCTTAAGCATTGCTTTAGAAAAAAATAATATTCTAGATCCTGGGGTAGGCCGAAAGATCAAGGGAGTGTAAGACAGGATCTACTAGGAAGATAGATCTAACACATTAAATAATTACAATAAATAAATAAATAAATACATACATACATACACAAAACAGTAAATGATAAACTCTCTGGCATTCTCAATGTAATAGACATTGAAACAAGGTACGTGAATTGGAGTAGTCTAGAAAGCTTCCCTAAAGGGGCGGGCAGTGGCCCTGCATAAAAAAACGGTCTTGCATTTTTAACACTTTTTTCCTGGAAAATAATTCAACAGATAGTCTCTCAGACAAAGAATAAACATATGTCAAAAACAGAGGCTAAATGGGGGAACTAGAACATGCACTTTATACCCAACCTCACAGTCTTGTTTGGAAGGACCAATGACAAAGACTGGATCTGATAAATAATGAAAGGGTAGGAATGGGGAAATGTATCTTGAATTGAAATCACCCTGGCTTTTCATCCTCTGCACAGCAAAGCATCTTCAGGTTCAATGCAAGCCAAAGTCCCTCAAGCCAGGAGCAAGTGAAGACCCTTGTAAGCAAAAATGCCTGATAGTACACTAAAATTTCCAAACCTCATCCTTCTGCTTCCAGGCATGACCACACCCCAAATGGATGATGTAGCCTAGAAAAATGTTTGAACTATGCTAAACAACATTCTCTGCTATGGCTCCATGTCCTCCTACATTTACAAAATGCTTATGTTTCTTCTAGAGAAAATGTGAATTTTTAGGGCAATGTAGGCCACCTTTACTTACCAAGAATGCAAACCAATAATCCATATCTTAGCTTTCAGAATGGAATATTTATTCATTTGCTAACTCAGGGAAACTTGGAAAATAAAAAAGGGTGCAAGTTTCATCCATTGTCCTCCTTAGTGTAATTTCATGATGAAGAGGGTGTTCTGCCTGGTTGCCAATTAATACTTTCTTATTCTGTTGGTATGATAATCTCTTACAAATGAATGTTGTTTTATGTTATACAGAATACTTTTACAGATATTTTGATACCTAAGGCCCATTTAGTGCTAAAATTTTATGGTCTTATATTATCCTTCTAAGGTCCCATGAGTTAGGTTGAACAAAGTTCCTCAACCTGCTCTGGGCCTCAGTTTATCTGTCTATAAAATGAAAGGGCTGTGCTAGAACAATGGTTTTCAACCTTGGCTGGACACTGACTTGCCATATCCTTGAAAATACTGATGAAATGGATGCCTGGGCTCAGTTCCAAAGATTTTCACGTAATCAGTATGGGGCCAGGCCTGAATACTGGGCCCTCTGAGAGTTCTCCAACTGTTTCTAATGGGCATCCAGGACTTAGACCCAACAGACCAAATGAGGTTTAGGGTCTCTCCCATCCCTCACATTCTAAATCTAGATGTCGTTTTTACTTTACGGATAAGGGAACTGAGGCATAGAGAGGTTAATAACTTCTAATGCGAAATGCTAAGTCCGTTGTAAGGTAGTAGATAGAGCCTATGTCTTTCTACTCCAAAGCTCAGACCTGTTTCAAGCAACTTAGAGTCTGTTTAATGTCCAAAACTTGTATGATCCTTAACCCTGACTTTGCCCTGTGTATCTTTATGTTCAGAAATCCAGTATTTCATAAATATCACTCTTGAGCTATTGGGCTTTGTCTGTTGAGTTCACCATACCCTCTCCTCCATTAGAAGGCCTTCCCAAATTAGCCTCAACATGGCCCTGATCTAAGTATGCATGACTTCCTTTAGTACTTACTACTACTCACTAAGCCATCCTCCACTCCTTTATTCATTCAACATATGTATTGGATGCATACCATATTCTAGGCACTGTTCTAGGTCCTGAGGACATATCCATGAACAAGCCAATGCCTCTGCACCCAACAGATGTTTGTATGTTTCTATACAAGATTAAAGAGTTTATTCTAGGTATGGCATATGTCTTCCTAACTAGATTATAGCACCTCAAGACTAGATACTCTGTTTTCTGGTACTTATTTAAAGTGCCCCAAAATGCCTTGTATAATACCAATAATAGGTGTCTCTAATGATTATAGAGAACTCTCACAGTCGATTATCCTTAATAGAAACTACTATTAAGAAAACCACTGATAAACTATAAAGATTGGGCATTTTATTTATTCTGTATGTTACCTAATGCAAACTTACTGATATCTGGGTTTCTTGCTAGTGGACAGTCATTTCTAGACATCAACACGAAGGAATTCAAGCTAGCCTATTTGGGATCTTCCAGATATGAGTTATAGAATCATAGAACTTTACATATACACAGGACTAAAGTGCATACAATGTTTGCTGTGTGGGAAGGAACACTTAATCTACTTTATAAAAGTAGAAACCAAGATCCAGTGAGGGGCAGTGGTTTATTCTAGACTACCCAGCTATTTAGTGGCAGAGCAAGAGTCTCTAGGTCCCTTGCCCAAGGGTCTTCTCCATTATTTTTTTTAAAGATTTTTTATTTATTTATTTGACAGAGAGAGAGAGAGATCACAAGTAGGCAGAGAGGCAGGCAGAGAGAGAGGAGGAAGCAGGCTCCCTGTCGAGCAGGGAGCCCAACGCAGGGCTCGATCCCAGGACCCCGAGATCATGACCCGAGCCGAAGGCAGAGGCTTAACCCACTGAGCCACCCAGGTGCTCCCTTCTCCATTATTTCTACCTTTATTTCAAGGGTTAGCAAACATTTTCTATAAAGGGTCATGCCTTCAGACTCCAGACTGAAACATTAACTTTTCTCTGGGTCTCTTGCCTACCAGCCTGCCTGCATAGTTCAGATTTGCCAGGCCCCACAATCACCTGGGCTGATATATATATATTATATATATGTCATATAAATATATATATGTATATATACATATATATAATATATATATATCCTTTTGCTTCTGTTTCTCTGAAAAACACTGGCTAACACAAGCCATATGATAAATATATTGGGCTTTATGATCCCAGATTGTCTCTGTTGCTTATTTCTCTTCTTCTTTTTTAGACATATACATAGTTTTTTCTGACCCTTGATCTATTGTATTGTGAGTAATGGAAAATCAAGTTCTCCTTTGTATTCCAAAGAAAAGTTTCTTAGAGACTGCAAACTCTGATCAACCTTAATTCTTTCTAATTATATTTCAATCTTGCTTTGTATCCCCAATAGTTCTGCCTTTGTGTGAAGATTTCCAGAATCTGTATCTTTGCATTTATGCTGTATGTGTTACATACACAAACCCAGCTACCCCACACCGTTCTATTCTACTTCAGGCTAGGACTTGACAAGGGCAGGGGCAGTATGGAGCAGATGCTGTCATCCTTGAAAGCCACATTCAGCTGGGGGGAAGGAAACATATTGATTAAAACAGATTTTTTGCTTTACAAGAAGAGAGGGGAAAAAGATTGCTCAATCTGACCTCAAGGTCTCGGCCAGGTCCCTGAGGAGTAGCCAAACCCCACACCACTCAGTGAACTGAACCAAAGCTAGGACTGTTAAGCCAAGTGATGGGGCGAGGGAGGCTGGGAATGTTTTAGCCTGCCCAGTGACAGCTATTTCCCCTGGAGTCGGAGCCCTAGTCCTAGACTTGGAGGAAAATCTGAAAGCCGAGATAGCTATGTGAAGTAAACCTCATGAGGGCGACCCCTCTATATTCTTACCTTCTACATCGGTTCATCCCCAATTCCAGCCACCACCAACTTCCAGGTGAGGTTTATTGGTAGACCTTTAGCCAACAGACTCTTTAGCAGCCAACATGACAGCAGCAGGAATATTCAGAACCCCATTCTGGGGTGGGGGACTGTTGCTAAAGAAGATTATGGTTGGGGTTGAGATATAGGTGTCTATATTAACTGCCACTAAAAATAGACATGGATTAAAACAAACCCCCATCCTGATTCCTCTGGATGAACTGCAGTAATCTATCTCATTGCTAATGAGCTTCCACACCCCCTTTTCCTTAGCTGCAACTTCAGCCTGGAAATGAATGATACCATTCATCAATCCTAGAAGTCTCTCCTCAAAGATGATGAGAGGGCAGGCCCCACTTCCCAACTCTGAGTCCATCAAGCCAGAGGAAATCCTGACTAATGACAACATTTTATCATGCTTCAAACCAGGGGTGAAGTATGTTGGAACCCAACTCAGCGTCCTACTTGCTATTTCTCAACTAGTCAGGAGGTTGAAATAACGACTGCTCTCTTGATCTGAATCCTGAGTCACAGCATTCTTATTCACCAATTGGCTCCCATGAGTTCAGGACCAGCCTCATGACCAGCCCAGGAAACAGCCCTGTATATCCACTGCAGATTATCCATTAGGCACAGTGGCACAAGGCCTGGGGGCCCACTGTACTTTTACGGACCCATGAAAATGATTTCATTTCTTTTAAAATCAGAAAAAAACACTTAGGTTGAAGAAAATGTTTACATGTATAACATTAATGTATTTCTCTTTACACCAACACAGTGGAAAATTATTATTATTATTATTATTATTATTATCTTAGTGGAGGAGGGGGTCCACAAAAGCAAAAGTACCCAGGGCCCACAAAAGTCATGATGAATCTCTAAGTATATCAACTATTTCTGAAGATCCAAAATTTACAGGGCAGGATGGCCCATTTGAGAACCCATACTTCTTTTAATCAGGGGAGTCCCTGGGAAAGCACAAATATCAGTTCCCAGCAGGCCACAAGCCAAACCCTTGAAACTCCAAGCAAGGCAAGGCTCCATCCTCTTTGCAAACAGCAAGAGGAAGTTCACCTATCAACTGCCATATTAAATAAACTGTGGAGTCAAAGACTGCCAGAGGGAAGCTTTTTATCAAGGCTGTAATGTCTCTGGTGAGTAAGACCAGAAATGTCCTGACATATAAATATTTATATACGACTTCATCAGATGAGACAGCCAATACTTAAAAGAAACAGGGGCACAGGCATGCATATGTGGACACAAAGAGACTTCAATAGGTACTGGTCTCTAGCCCAAAACCTTTTGCAAGGGATATTTTCATGCTGGGCGAGCCATTCAGACCCCTAGGGTCTCCCAAATTGTTGCCAGCTGGAGAAGCATAGACTTGGTGCAAAAGAAAGTACGCAGTCTACATCTATGGCAAACACTACTTACGGCAGTTAAGTCTAATTAGTAAACCTGTCTCTGATTCCTCCAGTGAGACAGCGCAGCATGGGGTAGTGGGAGGAGTGCTGGTTTCTATAGGACTAAATCTACTGTGAAGGTTCTAAACCCGGCAATGCATCTCACATTCCTGCCTCATTACCACTGTGGTTGGAGAAGCCCAACTTTAATGCCTGTAGTCAAAAGGATTCTCTTAACCTCTTACGACTTGGGGCGGTGGGGGGGGGCTCTTATAATATCTGCTGGAGAAATCTCCCCTTCTGATAAGTTTCCCCTTTTCTCTAGATTCTGTATCAGGATAGATGCTCTCAAGCCCTCCTCCCCACCACAAATGAATAGGTGTTACGTTGGTGGTGATTGTCAATACTCTAGCAACAAAGCCCCTCTTGCCCTGGTTTATCACCCCTGTCAAAATGTAATAGTGCCTGTTTTCTTTCCATTTAATTATTCCTCTGGGCCTTGAAGGGTTTTTTTCTTTTCAAGATTTTCTAATTAAAATGCAAATAAATACCTGAGGCAGAGGGCAACGATTCCCAAAGTGCATTCTACCATATGGTCAGGTTTTTTGTTTTTTGGTTTTTTTTTTAAAGGTTTGGTGTTCAGACAAGTTTGGGGAACACTGGGCTACACAAAATCAATTGGGTTTCTTTACAGAGGGGTTATGGGAGGTTTTTTTCTAAGGGGGAATATACTATGAAATGTTACTAAAATTATTTAATCAAAGAACTTTTGATTGGACTAGTATTACATATAACAGAGTTTTGGGAAATGTGCTCTAAACTCATAGGATCTAAAATGATAGTGACAATTGATTTGTTAGAGCCTTACAAATTGAATCCATAAACTGACCTCAAGGCTCTGGGAAAATCAGACCCCAAAGAAGAACTGACTTATCTGGGTATAGTGCTTTAAATTATAATGTAGGGTGGAGAACAATCAGATAAATAACTAGCTTTGCATGGTAAAATGCATATATGACATAAGCTATTTCAGAAGGACACTTTAGCAACCATGTCTAACACAAGAGCTAGCGGAGAGTAAGGCCCTATGAAGATGGGACACTGAATAGGCAAGTTATGATAGATCTGGAGCATGGGAAGCAGCCAAGAAACATCAAATCCCACATCCTGACCCAGTCATGACTATATGCTTGGTTGCCTCTGAGGATCTTCCTGAGCCAGCCCCTGCCCCCTGATCTATTTCTGGCAATAATCACTGGCAATCAAATAACCTGGATTTGATTGGCTTCATCGCCTAAATATTCACCTGAAACAGACCTTGTCTCCCACACTTGAAACAGCTGCACACTCTTGCCTCAAACTCTTAACCTCTCTGGACCTATCTTCATCTAGCTCTCCATGGCTCTAACAGTTTCCGGGCTTCTCCTCCTACCCATCTGTTTAATGCAAATATCCCCCATCGTCTTCTTCTGTAGCAACTTCACACATGAACCCTTGGTGAGCTCATCTACTTCATTTTTACTTCCAGAGCTGTCTCCTGAGTTTTAGACCCATATATACACTACCTTCTGGAGACTCCACTTAGATATAGCAAGGCATTCCAACTTCAATATATCTAAACTCTGCTTCTCACACTGTATTTCCCCACCTCAGTGAATGGCCCTACCATTCACCTATGCATGTCAGCCATAAACTTCAGTATCACCTAAATCCTCCCCTCCCTTGCTTGTGGTAGGCAGAATTCTAAGAACAATCCTTGCCTTTGTATAATCTCCTCCCCTTGAGTGTTGTAGGAACACTCAAGTGTGTTGTGAGTATATCATTCCTATAATTATGTTATGTTACATGGCAAAGGGGTCTTTTCAGATGTAATTAAGGTTGGTAATCAGTCGACTTTGGGTCAATCAAAAAATCATCCAGGTAGAGAGCAATTTAGTTGCATGGGCCCTTTAAAGGGAGAAAGTTTGCTCTGGTTCAAAAGGGGAAGTTAGAGAACTTCTAAGCATGAGAAGGATTTGCTGTACCCTTGTTGGCTTGAAGATGGAGAGAACTATGCGAGAAGAATGTGAGTAGCCTCTAGAAGCTGGAAATGGCTCCCAGCTGACAATCATCAAGAAAAAGTGGACCTCAGACCAACAGATCCAAGAAACTTAATTCTGATAAAAACCTGAATGAGCCTGGAACTGGATTCACCCAAGAACCTCCAGATAAAAGCTTAGCCTGTCTGATATCTTGACTTCAGCTCTGTGAGTCCCTAATCAGAGAACCCAGTCAAGTCTGCTTTAACTCTGACCTACAGAACTTTGAAGTAATAAATGGATGTTGCTCAAAAACCTACTATGTTCATGGTAATTTATTATGTAGCAGTAGAAAATTAATAGGCACCCAAATTCAATTAATCACAAAGCTCTCCAGTTTCTACCTCCCAAATATTTCTTGACTCTGTTCTCTTTCTCTATGTCCATTACTACTGCCTGAGTTTGGACCTGTCTATTCTCCTTCCTGCACCATACCACACTGCCTCCTACTTGGCCTCCATACTGGCCTTGTCTTCCTCAAATCCAAAGTAACAGAGTGACCTACCCAAACTGAAAATCTGATAATGTTATTCTTCCACTTAAAATCCTTCAGGGGCAGGACCCCTGGGTGGCTCAACCAGTTAAGTGTCTGACTTCTGGCTCAGGTCATGACCTCAGGGTCCTAGGATAGAGCCCAGGGTCTGGCTCCCACTCAGCAGAGAGTCTGCTTCTCCTTCTCCCTCTGCCTCTTCCCCCCACTTATGTTCGCTCTCTCTCTCTCTCTCTCTCTCTCTCTCTGATAAATAAAATCTATGAATCATTGAATGAATGAATGAATAAATAAATAAATAAATAAATAAATAAATCCTTCAGTGGCTCCTAGCCCTACAGGATAACATCCAAGCTCCATAACATAGTTTACAAGGTTGTTTCTGGATCTTGCCCTTGACCTCCTCTCAGCTGCATCTTCTGCCACATATGCCTTGCTCTTTATCCTGCAACACAGGGTTTTTCAACCACAGCACTACTGACCTTTTGACTCAGATCATTCTTTGCTACAGACAGCTGTTCTGTACATTGTAAGATGCTTAGCAGCATCCGCGGCCCCTACCAACTAGTTGTCGGTAGCCCCCAACCCCAATTCATGACAACCAAAAATGTCTCTACACATTGCTGAATGCCCCCTGGGGTGAAAACTTCCCTGGTTGAAAACCACGAGGGACCTGCTGTGGTTCCCTACACTCAAGCTGGCTTTTTTCAGGAGCTAATATCACAATACCTGGAAAGCTTAGGGTTTATGGTATCAAGAATAAAAGTATTCTAAATCTAGGAAAAATAGATAGACTGGGATTCTGGAATCCCGTTTGATATACCTTTTTAAAGTTAAGTAGCTTTGGTGGTTTGAGGGTAGTCTGTGACTCTTGGTATTAGGAGTCCCTTCTGTTTAGAAGACATCTTTGATTCTAGAGAATTAGAAGGGCCAGGAAGGGACTAAGATACAAAGAAAAAGGAAATGAGTTCTTTGTATTTATTCTAGCTTTAAGAAAACTTATGAAACAGACATTCATGTTTACTTCTATATTGTTTAGGCAAGAACTGTGGACCAAATCGCTACACAGAAAGAAGAGTGAATTTGTTTGTTTGAAGCACCCCTTGTGGAACACGTTTTAGGAACATGGGCTTGGTGGACAGGAGAAACCCCAACACCCAATAATTCCATTACTAGGTAGATATTTGAGATAAATGAAGATATATGTCCACACAAAAAGTTATACACAAATATTCATAGCAGCATTATTAAAATATATAGCCCAAAGATGGAAATAACTCAAATATCCATCAACCAGTGAATGAATAAATAAATGTGGTAAATCCATACAATGGAATATTATTCATTCATAAAAAGGAATGAAGTCCAGATACATGCTACAATATGGCTGGGCCCTGAAAGCATATGCTTAGTGAAAGAAACCAGGCACACACCCAAAAAAAATACATATTGCATGACTTGTTTATATTAAATGTCCAGAAAAGGAAAATCTAGAGATACAGAAAATAGAATAGAGGTCGCTTAGGGCTGGGGGGATATGGGGAAGGGCGGTGGTAGCTAAAAGTTACAGGATTTTTTTAGATGATAAAAATGTTTTAAAATTAACTGGTGATGCTTGTACGTATCTATGAATATATTAAAAACCATGAATTGTATATGATGAATGGGTGAAGTGTATGGTATATAAATTATATCTCAATTAAGCTATTACTGAAAAAGTAACCCAAGCAATTCAGGGCCTTTCCCTATATCCCCCGCCGCAGTCCTACTTAACACCACACTAAAGAAATAGGACATGGGACAAGCAAGTCTGGTTGGGTCTGGGATAAGAACATCAGTAGTCAGGAGGAACTGCCAAGGAACAGTGGTTCCTGTTAACTTCTTTTATCAAGCCTTTTTGGTTTTTTTCTACTTAATGAGGCTTAGCCAGCCTCATTGCTATCACAGTGGCCTTAGAGTGAGTTAGTGTTTCAGAGCATCTATATAGGAGAAACGTCCATGCTGTTAGTTTACATCCACAGTTTCTAGAAGTTCTAGAAAGCTTCAGAGTATTTGGCTGATAACTTTTAAAGCCTAGGGTACCCCCAGATATAAGAATATGAGCCATTGCTATTTCTAGGCATCATATTAAATTCAAATTAAAAAAAACTGTCTTTTCAATAAATGGTGCTGGAAAAATTATCTATACATTTGCCCCTAACACACACACACACACACACACACACACACACACACACACACCCCAAAAATGAACCTTGACCCTTACCTCACACCATACACAAAACTGAATTCAAAATGGATCAGATACCTAAATATAAGAGATAAAACTATAAAACTCCTAGAAGAAAACATGGAGAAAATTTCGAGGACCTAGGTAAAGAGTTATTAGCTATGATACTGATGCATACTGCATAAAAGAAAAATTAATAAATTAGACTTCATCAAAATAAAACAAATGCTCTTGAAAAGTTAAGAGAGTCATTCAAAAGATAAAAAGACATGCTACAGGGTGCCTGGGTGGCTCAGTGGGTTAAAGCCTCTGCCTTCGGCTCAGGTCATGATCTCAGGGTCCTGGGATCAAGGTCCGCATCAGGCTCCCTTCTCAGCGAGGAGCCTGCTTCCTCCTATCTCTGCCTGCCTCTCTGCCTACTTGTAATCGCTCTCTCTGTGTCAAATAAATAAATAAAATCTTTTTAAAAAAAAGACATGCTACAGACTGGGAGAAAACATTTGTAAATTGCATATGTGATAAAGGACTTGTATCCAGAATATATAAAGAATTCTTATAACTCAATAATAAGGAAACAGATAACTCAACTTAAAGTGGTCAAAAGATGTAAATAGACATTTTTTTTCAAGAGAAGATATACAAATGTCCAATAAGCATGAGAAAACATACTTGATATCATTAGTTATTAGGGAAATTCAAATGAAAACAACAATGAGATACCACTTCACACCCACTAGGATGATCCCAATAGAGGTAGACAATAACCAGTGTTGTTGGCAAGGATGTGGAGAAACTGGAATTCTCATTCATTGCTGATATGGATGTAAAATGATGATGCTACTTTAGGAAACATTCTGGCAGTTTCTTAAAGTTTTAAACATATAACCCAGCAATAACAGTCCTAGGTGTTTACACAAGATAAATGAAGGCCGGGGTGCCTGGGTGGCTCAGTGGGTTAAAGCCTCTGCCTTCAGCTCAGGTCATGATCTCAGGGTCCTGGGATTGAGCCCTGCATCGGGCTCTCTGCTCGGTGGAGAGTCTGCTTCCTCCTCTCTCTGTGCCTACTTATAATCTCTCTCTCTCTCTCTCTCTCTCTCTCTGTCAAATAAATAAATAATATCTTTTAAAAAAAGATAAATGAAGGCCACATAAAAAGCTGAATGTGAATATTCACACCAGCATCATTCGTAATAGCCAGAAGGTGGAAACAACCTAAATGGCCATTAACTAATGAATTAATAAATAAAACAGGATATATTCATACAATGGAATATTATTCAGCCATAACAAGGAATGGAGTACTGCTATGATATGACATGATGAAGCTTGAAAACATGCTAAGGAGTAAACCACAATAAATCACTTTATTGTATGATTCCATTTATATTAATTGTCCTGAATGGGCAAATCTGCAGGGATAGAAAGTAGATAAGAGATTGACTAAGGATGGGACAATTTGGGATTGAAGCATGATGTCCACAGGGAGTACTGTGTGAGTGTGTGTGTGTGTGTGTGTGTGTGTGTGTGTGGTGATGAGATGAAACTGTTCTATAATTGACTGTGATAATAGATGCACAACTCTGAATATGCTAAAGGCCACTGGATTGTACACTTAAAATGGGTAAATTGTTTGGTATAGGAATTTTATCTCAGTAAGTGTATTTTTAAACTATATTTGGAGACAATGTTTTTCTTGCCACTTTGAGGGAATGACAACAATGAAAAGGAGGAAAAGAGTGAAGGATAAGAGGCTAGTTACTTCAATGGCTGATCATAGAATAGTCTTCATCCCTGTATCAATCACCACTTGATGATTCTCTTCAGTTTACTCAAGAAATAGCTCTGATGCTAACTTTCCCTATTGGAAGTGATCCTTTCCAGCGCTGAAAATGGCACCAGCATGGTGGAGACACCTTAATCATGGCACTGTCAAATGCCTGTCACAATTTTGGCAGGCTGGCTTTTAACTTGTTTTGTTTTATGATTCCTCCACCCTCTACTCCTTATGTCATCCACTGGAAAGAAAAAGAGGTCAAAGCAAAATTATAAGTTTGAAAATATTCTTTGGTTGTGCCATCACAGAAATTGCAAGAAAGATCTGAACATAAGAACAGCGCAAATACTATAAGGATCATCCTAGGAAACAACATACCCACCCAGGTGAGTACTACATCACATCGAAGATCCTGGAAGCATGGAGAATTGAAGCACATTGAGAAGACTAGTGGCTTGGTGAAAAATATCTAGATGGAAACAACACCATGACATAAATAATCTGCTCTCATAAAGCTAGAAGTACTCTTAAAGGTCATGTACTTATCTCAAAACCTAAGGCCTGGAGAAGAGATGTCACATGGCTAGTGGAGAACTGAGTGACTACTAGAACTCAGGTCTCTGAATCCCAGTTTAGGGCTCTTTCTATAGGTTGAATGTTGGATATCGACAGGCTAGTCAGTGTGGGAGACTGGAATTCTATGCCAAAGCTTTTGAAGGAAATGGCCAAGCTCCACCTCTTCACTGCTCAGAGTCAAGAGCATCTCATCGACAATAAAACTCTAAGAAGATAAATTACTGAAGAAATAACCAATTGTCAGGCTACTCTTAGTCCTTTCTTTCCTGAAGAATGGCATATTTGATGTTTGGCTACTGCCATCACAGGCCCTCTCTTAAAGCATGGAATCTACCTCAGTGTGAGACACCTTGAAGTATACATTACATATGGCAAGGTAGTTTGCAAACTGTCTTCTTTCAAAGAGCCCATCCTGGCTTCCCATCTTTGCTCTTTTCCACTTCAAGCTCAAGCCAATCTTCTCAAAGCCTGTCTCCAGGAATTGAATCTGTGGAAGTTTGGGGAAGGGGGGTTCTTTTGGTAAGACAAACATCACCTTTCCAGCCTTGATTGACTCAAGAGAAGGTCAATGGTAAATGACCTCCATCTTGGGGCATAATTTATGGCCATGTGGCCTTTTCTATTGAGCCCAATGTTGGCTGAAATGGTCATAACACTAGAAGGAGGGAGAGGTTGGCTCTGGAGAGCTGGAGGCCAAGGAATATAAGTAAGACCAGATGGGCTGGAGGGGGCAGAGATGATGGGGGGGCTGGGGAGAGAAAAACTGGCTACACAGGCAAAGTAAAGACATTCACCTTGAGAAATACACTCAACATTTTCAAGGTTAAATCCAACTTGTCTTCCTGTATTTCCTGTGATTGCCTTTGTGCTTGCAGCACCCAGTTATTTAATCAAGCAAGATGGAGCAAGTTTTTTCTGGAATACTTAACAGCCGCTCAAACATCCTCTGTGCTCTCATTTTTCCTATTTCATCATCTTATGGTTCAAAACATTTCTTAAATCTCCTGTTCTAGCTTCCAAGACTATGGGTAATCTTGGAATCAGTTTAAATCCTTTCACGTTATTCTGAGACCTACAATTCCCGGTCCAAGTAGTTGGTACTAGAAAGACAGAGACAGAGACACAAAATAAATTCATCCAATTGAAAACTGACCTAATAAAGCTAACACAAATACTAACGGCCATACTTATCCCTTAGGCATGTGCCTTGAGGCAGTGATAAATCTTTGACTGCACAGACCTTGGATGTGGACAAAACTGAGACCAGAGATGCCAATAAGTATAGCATGAATATGGATGGGGTGCGGACCAGCTGCACCCCTGTTTAAGATGCCAGAAAGCTTGGAGTCTATTATTAAAGCTCTGCATCTCTAATGGAAGCACCATGCTCTGTGCTTCATAGAAATGAATTTAAGATTAGACTACAGAGCTACTCTGATCAAGTGAACTGGAAATTTGGGTTCTAGTTTTTATGCACTCATGACCTTTAAGCATAAACTTGTGGCCTGCTTATAGAAATTAGTATTTGGATAATTTTGTCAACACACTGCAACAACAACTCCAGCTGCCAAAGAATCAAAAGAATAATCTCACCAGAGAGTTAAAAATATGCATCATCATCTAGCCCTTCATATCTTCCCTGATCTGCTGGAAATCCATTACAACCCACGGGAGTAGCAAGGGCACTGCCAACTACTCCTTATTTCATTAGCAACTCCTTACTGAGGTGAGGAATAAATTGGGACCCCTCTGTATTAATGACAGTTAGTTTCCCTATCTACACAGACCCTAAATATCTCAGAGGCAATGGGTGAGGAAATCTGTCTTCCGTACTGGCAAAACTTAAGCCCTAAAAAGATCGAGGGCTCCAAAAGCCATCCAGACAAAATAAAAACAGAGAGAAAGAGATGACAGCCTTGTCTGCAGATTCCCTCTCAATCTGCATAAACCCATCAATCAAATGGCACACACAAGGACAGAAGCAACAGTAAATCTGTAATCATCAACTGGGCTGTTTTAATTGATCATTATTCAAACAATGGGGCAGAAAACAACGTGATTTTTGTCTATTGGGCATCCAGTTAGAGCAAGGCCAAAACCATGTGATGGTCTTGATTTCATTATTAAAATGTTCCATAACAAAGAGCCTTGACCATCCTTTGTCCTTTCTGGCTGGTGCCATATTTAGCCGAATACAGACATGGAATATCCAAGCAAGTCCAAGCCATTGCAACACATGTGCCTTCAGCCTGCATGGAGGAAGATCATATTCCCAAGCAGCAATAATACCCACCAGCAATCAAAGTGACTGACAGGTGTTAACATTAGAGATGTCATCACCAGAATTGGGGAATGGGCTGGGCTCCAAAATTTTGAGTTTGGCTAACTTTCAGTATACTCAGCACCTATTTTGTAATTAGTAGGTTTGTCCCTGTACCCCCAAATTTTGTTATTTAATGTCCTTGCTGTAACCGCACAAAAATGTTTGATTTGTGGGTTACCCCATGCATACCAATCTTACCAGTGAGGTTAGGGTAGTTAGTTCCTAATCATTCAGCATCTTCTGTAAACAGCATTTTCTCGTGTGCTCTTCAGAATATATATATGTATATTCCATAAAAAATGTTTGTGGTTAAATAAAATTGGGAAATCCTGGGTCTAAATTAAATGGGTTTCCTTCCTGCAGGACTTCTCAGAACATTTAATGTGCCAATGAGCACTGTGAATCTCTAAGAAAGGCATGTAATTTGCAGCATTTCACCACATTATTTGACCACAGAACCCTTTTATGAAAAGCTGCTGGGGAGCAGGAGGTGGGGAGCAAGAGGTGGGGACAATTTTTAGAATATACTCTGGGAAATGTTGTCTTAAAAGTCTGCCCTCTATGACTTCCAAGTAAGTAACAAATAGAAAGGAGCTCCCCAGGTGGAACACACACTCCTTTGGAAGTCTCCTATCTTTTGTGATAGACTAAGGATAGTGTTTGGAGCATTGAGAGCAGAGGGCTTCTGAGGACATCTCAGAACATCTACCTGAGCATGTGAGAAACTCTTTATGTCAGTCCATTCAATCAACAATCATTTATAGAAAAAAAAAGGTTAAGACTGCTTTAACTTTGCACAGTGAGGACAGACAAGTTTACAAAGATAATATGATATTTAAAACAGGCCTTAAAAGATAACCCCCAGGGGTCCAAGTAGGCAGAGGGAGACATTTTATTTTTTTTAGGGAGGGGTGGAGGGCAGAGGGAAAGGAAGAGGGAGAATCTTAAGCAGGCTCCATGCCCAGTGCAGAGCCCAACATAGGGCTTGATCTGAGATCATGACCTGAGCCACAACCAGTAGTCAGACTCTTAACCAACAAAGCCATCCAGGCACTCCCAGAGAGAGACATTTTAAAGAGAATGAACTGTATAGAGAGGCAAGGATGCCTGCCAAGGCATTGTTCTGCTCCGGTGAGCACTGCTCTACAATGTTTCTATACACACACTATGTCCTACACTGGCATTTTATAATGTGTTCCCCAAAGAAACGGGAGCCAGTGCTTGAAGGAGTTGGAGAAAACGTGCTGTTCTGTGTAGCCTGCTGTAGGATGAAAATCCACTCATCACTGGACTGGAGCTTGCTCACCTGGGACATAAGGATGTTGCTTCATTTAGCATTAAGAGGCTATCCCAGAATGCCAAGGTGTGGTATATTGCCACAAAGTGTTGGAAATTCATGCTAAGAATGACGGAAGTAAAGTGGAGAGGAAAGAACTACCATTTATTGATAAATATGTAAATTGTCTAGAAATTTACATATTTTGTCTCATTTAATGATGAATTGTATGCATATATATTTACATCTTGTGTTTTAATTTATGGAGTGCTTTCACATCCATTATTTCTTTTGATCTTCAGGAGAATCCTGTTAGCATGAGTAGGGCAGATATGACCAGCCCCTTTGTACAGAGAAGCAGAAGGCTTTGGATAGTTAAGCGATTAGCCCAAGGTCACATAGTAAGTTGCAATATTAAAACTAGAAACCAAGTCTTCTGATTCCCAGTCTTATGTCCTTGATTTGTGTTTGTCATGCATTACTTCAAGAAGCTGAAGGTATAGAGAAGTGGACTCATGCCCAGTATAAGGAGACTCTTTCTAAAACTCACAGCTTTTCAACAGTGGAATAGTCTGTCTTATGCAATCGCAATGGTTATAGAGTATATCCTTGCCATAGGTGGGAGATTCAATATCATGGCTTCTCAGGTCCCTGTCAACGCTAAGATCCAATGATCCTAAAATTCCTAGGTTCTATTTCTCCAAGATGAGGTTTCCAGTGATTAAGCCTGTTCCTGGGAAGCTCCTGTTTATTATGTACTTGGTCATCAGGAGAGAGATACTCTCTTACCTCAGGAGAGAGATGCTTAAGAGTTGGGACTTTTCCCACTGTGGGTAAACTCATTGCTTTGGTACAACAAATACAAATCACATACAACCAATGCCTCCAGGTGTTGCTCAGATCACAAAATGAGGAAAAGATAGAGGTCCCAAATTTAGAAATGTTCCCACATACATGAGTTTGAGTTTTACCAGAAATTTAAAATCTTGAAACACACAGTCTATGAAATTGTCGGAGGAGCCATAGTTCCGCATTTGAACACTCATCAGTCAGGCTGATGTATAGTGAGTCTGCTTCTTTTGAATCTATCTAGTTGTTCAAACACCAAAGGTATTTTAAGGGGTAGAAAGTATGGACTGATAGTAATCCACAGTTGTCTTCTCTGATGGGGGACCAGGATTCCCTTTAGAGCCAACGGAACCAGCCACTCTTCCAATGCCTTTGGAACGTATTTTGTCATATATTTACAGCTCCCTATGCTCAAGAGAATGGTGCATCTGTCTGATGGAGACGCCTGGCTGCATTCTTTCCCAGATATTAATATAGGTAGCACTTTAGTAGCATAACCAATGACATGAAGAACCTGATTTGGAGAGGAACAGATGGCAGCATCATTCTTGGGCTAATTTTAGGATCCTGAAATAGTCCGTTTCTCACACAAAACCATCAGTGGAACCAAATTAAGACAGCTATGTCACATGGAAAAGGGAGAAAGAAAAAATGTGGTCTAGTGTGAGGCAAAGACAATGAACCCGACACTTTAGTGCTCCCCCTATATCTGAGTCCTTTCATAGACTATGATGGGTTATTTCAACCTCTTTTCACCAGAATGGACCCTGAACACCAACACGAGGTTGCCTAAGAAGAAAGGAGCCCACAAATCTCATTTTGAGTCATATGCATGGAATGATCAAGGTTGCATTGCATAATAGCTACATTTGTATTCATAAGAACGTGTAGGACCTAGGTTCTAGGTCCTCTGCCTAGCAGACCAGAAAGCTGAGGCTAAGTGACCATTCAACTTGATAAGATGGAAGCAGAATGAATTTCAAAGCTTCAGACTTCTGGTCCATTGCTTAGTCTGCTGAAACAACCTTTCTTCCCAGGGAGACCTAAAATATCAGGTAGCAATGATGAGAGTGGAGGAAGAGCCCCCACCCACCCAGAAACAATGCCTGAGGTACAGGGTGGGCATCCAGGTGTTTGGAACAACTAGGAAGAGTACTTTGAAAGAAGTACTTACCTGTTTTCCATCCAGTGTGTAGAGTTTTTTGACAACCCCGGTCTCCAGCTTGATGGCTTCAGTGATATCAGTGAGAACTTGCTCAAAAGAGTGGGCTGTCTTCTTGTTCAGAAGCACACGTACGGCCTTCCGAGGCTTCACCCCACTGCGGATGATGGTCACCAGCTTGGGGCGCACAAAGTCTTTGTTCTCTCTGGCCTGGGCACTATTGCTGCTAGCCAGGGACTGGGGGGCTTTCATATTGGCAGATGTCTTCACATTGACAGACCAGTTGGGATTGACATTCTTGGTGTACTCCACCTTTTTAAAGAAGTTGTCTGAGGAACAAACATAGCTTTCCCCTAAGGGAAGAAATAAGCGGTAATTAGTTGAATAGCAGATACGTGGACTATTCTAACCAAACTAATGCACGCTGACCTTGGAGTAGGACTTCTGGAGATATGGTGATAATAACCAACTGTAGGCACAATTTCTCATTGGACTCTTTCTCTAACTCGGCTCATTCAAATTCAAGGGCAAGTCATCAGCAAAACATTCTTCATTATAATGGCATACCTAAGTTGACAAATCCTATAAAACTAAGGGTTTCAAGGACAATGAACACATCTAAATATAATCTAACAAACCAGGTTCTCAAGCTTCACAGGATTTACTGCAATTGAAATGCCTGTGTCAATTTCTTGGGTGTTTGTTAATATATAGGGGGCATTACTGGAGTGTTAAGATGTCTCTATTTCTTAATGTTCCTGTCCTGTTTCTGAACTCACAGCCCCCTCCCATGGTTATAGTATAAACCAAGAAGAACTTTCAGAATGAATATAGTTTATTCCCAGTTAAAGTGACCCAAGTGTTCTTGATTATTGGGCATAGACTTCGTATTTCCCAAGAAGCCAGATTGTCCTTTGCATGGAGTATATGGCTAAGTAGCAGAATACTAAAATGTGAAATATGTGTGTGTGTGTGTGTGTGTTCAGCGAATATGTGTGTGTGTGTGTGTGTATAGTTGTGTCCTCTACCACTCATCCCCAAACCCAAGTGGAAAAACTGTCTAAGTAACAACACACACACACACACACACACACACACACACCATTGCTTGTGTTTGCAAATCTAGTCGTTGCTTGAGAAATACTTTCACGTTTCCACTACCCACCCCTCATTTTTCCATTTTCCTAAACGCTACACACTTGATCTGTGTGTTCAAGGCCATCTTCACCAGGGCTCACCCTTGGCTGTCACAAGTAATGAGGTGGAGATGTAAGAATACATTATACAGCCAGATTTATGGATTGGAGGAATCTAGCATAATTTTCACATTTACCTTGTGCTGGAGGAAATGACTAATACAGTGGAAGAAATACAGGGGCCAGAGGCAAGGGGCAGGATGGGGGGGATTAGACACCTGGGACTAGAAGCTAGAGAAAAGAGGTAGAGAGGTAGGCTCAGCCTTGGGGAGAGAGAGTATTGGAAAAGGTTTCATTTGTTGCATAAAACACATTAACCTCAAGGTATACAGAAGTTCATCCAGAGGTCGAGCTGCAGAAAACTAGTGTGAGTTAATCAGGCTTAACTCATCAGTAATAACTCTAAATAAATAAGTAAGTGAACCCTGGCCAGGGCTAAGAAAGCATTAAACACAATTATAGTCTGATGGCTCTTCCTTTGGTCTCAGCAGGAGAAACACGCAGGGACATTCAGAAGCACTGGGTTGATAATTCATTCCTTTTGCAAATATTGATTGCTTTGGTGTAGCACCAAATCCTTTAAGTCGTGTTAATTAATAAATTTCTCAGTGCGGAGAGAAGATTCAGTAAGATTCTCTAGGGCACTCTTGTGGACATTTATGTGTATGTGTGAAGGGGAAGGGTGAGGGGCTTCCAACACTGCCCTGAATCCCAGAGGCTGTTAGTCTTCTGTCTTGACAGGGGGACCAATGGATGGTTTCTAGGTAAACACGGGCATCCTCTCCCACTTGGTGCATGTGCGCGCGCAGGTGCACACACACACACACACACACACACAGACCCCCAAGATGGAACCGTCAAAGAACTCAGCCAAGAGAAACTCTAATTTCTCTGGCTCCCTTGCTGGCTAATCCAAACTAACCCAAGTGATTAGAGGCTAGGGTCTTTAGTTTGTGACTTAAAAGGGTGAAGGGGCCCTTTCAATTCCACCTATTCACAGCCAATATCCCCCACATCCTAGAAATGGCCCCTCGCCTTAGCATGCCACCAGATTCACAGGTACCTCCCAAGAGGTTAGTGCCTTTGAGTCAGATGTTTTCCATAACCTGTCAAGTACTTTAAGACTCTGACAACTGGTGGTGTAGAAATGTGTGAGGCTATATATTTATGATTTCACTCATCTACAGTCTCCTCTGGAGAGTCAGCTGTGTAGCCCTATTAGGACTCTGGACTTATTTTGCTCCCATCTCTTAAACCTCTTAAGCCTCTGAACTATGAGTATGATTAACCAGCCCCAGATGAAAATGAACACGATGGCAGACAGCTATAGTATCATATGGCACCAAGAACTTTCCAGAGGGCCCAGCTCTCAGCCAAATCTATGTTGAGCACCTTCCAACAGTACATTTTAGTCTCTCCACTCTCTCCTTTTGGCCCCAATATGGAGTAATGGAAAAAGAACAGCTGATGTGATGTCAGTCCGAATGGGGTCTCCGATACCTAGTTGTGTGTCCTTGGGCAAGTTACCTAGCCTCCCCTGGCTTCAGTTGCTTGTTTGAAAAGTGGGAATGATAATAACAGTACCTACCTCACAAGGTTGGAGCAAGGCACAAATGGGATGGTGGCTCTCAAGTGCTGAGCCCAGAGCCTGCTGCACGGTAAGCATTTGATAAGTTCTACCTCTCGTTATCAATAAAGCCCTAATCTGAAGGAATGGAGAGAGAACAAGAAAGAAAGAGCAAAGAGGAAAGGAGGAAGAAAGGGCTGAGAGAAAGGAGATGAAAAGGGGAGGAGCAAAAGCCCAATGAAAGAAAAGAGAAAGAAGCAAAGCAGCCATCTTGAAACTGAGTTACGATAGTTACATAACATAACCACCGCCCAGGTCTCAGGCCTCAAAGATAATGATTTCCTGCTGGTTAAGAGGAGGTGTCCAGTTGCTGAAAATGTCACACGCAGGAGCTCTATAGTTAACACCCAGTGAGGACACTTGCTGCCACTGCCGATGCACACTGAGGGCAGGATATTTTGTAAGACTTTATTTTTTTTAGGGCCATTCTATGCTCACAGCAAAATTAAGGGGAAGGTGCAGAGATTTCCCACCCGACCCCGTCCCCACACATGCATAGCCTGCCCCGTAAACAAGCATCCCCTACCAGAGAGCGGGACATTTATGGCAGTTCAGGGTGGCAGCTTGGGGTGTCAGACAGACCTGAATTCTAGTTCCAATCAGGCCTTTATGAGCGGTGTGACCTCAGGCAAATCACTTAATCTCTGAGTCTCAGCTTTTCCATCTATAAATTGAAGGTATTACACTAGGCAACATCTCAGTCCTGTTCCAGCCCTAAAGGTCTATAAGAAGGAATTTTCTTCTCTTTTCCATCCCCAGAAGGCTGTAGGAAGTACAGCTGTTATGGTCATTAAATGTTAAATAGGTGCCCACTACTGAGGACTCTCCACTTCTACTACTTTAAAGACATCAAACGCACTCCTTCTCTAGACCAAGGGCTCCTTGTTCTGATTTTGCAAATGTCTGCAATGTCTGCTGCCAGAGCTCCAATGCTTCCTGCATGCCCAGCTGCCTGGCACTTGGAGCGGGATGAGGCGTGTTGCACGTTTACACAGCTGGGTTCCCATCCTGCTGCAGCATCCAGGGGCCATTTCCCACCCATTGAGAGTCTAGAAGGCAAGCTAGCTTCAGAGCCAAGCAAGGCGACAATTGGCTGGAACTGACAATCTGCATCAGGATGAGGGGTAAGGAAATGAAGTCATGGAAGCACAGCTGAAAGGGCAGGAAGGGAGAAAGCTGTGGGCTCAAGATGATCTAATGTCTACCTCCCTTCACTTTCAGGAGGGCCCCATGTTCAAAAACATTAAATTCATTCATGTTTCCTCAGCGCAGAAACACTTCTGCCTGGGCTTTCTCCTCTATGCCAGGGTTTCCTCACTCAAGAAGGAAAATATTAAATGACACTTTATCATATCATAATATCTATTAATGATGCATCTCTCTCCCAGGTATCTTTAAACCCTTCTCTTTGGCAATGTGCCTGCTTTAGTAGCTAGAGGATAAATTAGTGAGAAGGGGGTTTCATCTCATCTCATCTCAAATGAGCTATAGCAAAGGAACTAGATCATAACTAAGATCGCCATTCAATTCAGATTTTCCAACAAGACTGTCCCAATTGGATATATTCTGTCCTGTGGTCCATGTAATAATGCTCAAAATAATACCCTTAAGATTGATCTGGGTACTCACAAACAAGGAACTGGGGAAAGAATTGGGCAGGAAGGGAAGGATAATGATTTAGAGGTGGAAGACTAAGCAAGACAAAAGGAAAAGTCACTGATGGGTTTCATTGACCCACTGGGAATATGACTAATACATATATGACCACAGCCTTCATGGCTTCACTGAATCTTTGTGTACCCAAGGAGCTGTGGGAAAGCTGACATAAATAATCTGATTTGGGCCCAAAACATTCCCCTTGTGACTTTCAGTATCTAGCAGACAGTAGACTAGAGGTATTAGACAAGGAGGATCACAGGCCAGAGTGATTATTTACCCATTATTTTTTATTGCATTTTATTTTAGTCTAAATATTTAACAAAGTGGCCATTTGAAAACAGTATGTTCTATGCTCCATCATTCCTTTAAGATCTACAAAGCAAAAAAATAAAAAACAAAAAACAAAACAAAACAAAACAAAACAAAAAAAACCGGGGCCTTCTGCACACCTAGGAACTCCCCCCACCGTGGTTATCTGAAAGTTACCATCAAGATCATCTAAACCAGTATTTCTCAAGTTTAAGTGCTCATAAGAATCACCTGGGAAGATTTATAAAAAGACAGATTCCGGGGCCCTAGCCCACAAGATGTGGCCCATACGTGCAATGTAATGTTATTCCTCCATGAAAGGGAACAAAGTGCTGATACAAGGTACAACATGGATAATCCTTGAAAACATTTTTCTAAGGGAAAGAAGTCAATCACAAAAGACCACACGGTGTATGATTCAGTTTATATAAAATGTCTGCAATAGGCAAATCTGTAGAGACATAAAGTAGGTAAGTTGTTGCCTAGGGTTGGAGACAATGAGGGAAATGGGCAGTGACACCTAATTGGTAAAATCTAGGGTGAATAAAATGATCGAACATTAGATTACAATGATAGTTGTACCACTTGGTAAATTTTCTAAAAATCATTGAATTGTACACTTAACTGGGTGATTTTTATGTTATGCAAATTATATCTTAAAATGCTTATTTTCTTCCAAAATGCTGTTTTAAAAAAGAGAAGGTTATTCACAGTGATGGTAAGAGCAGACCTATGGTCATGTCGCTAACGAGCTATAAACAAGAACAACTCAACAGTCGTAGATACCCTTTACTTAGGGTTACTGTATGCCAGGAAAAATAGTAAACACTCCGTGCTCATTGTCTTATTTAATCCTCAAAGCGGTTATTCCCACTTTACAGATGAAAACCTGAGGCTCAGGGAGTCTGAATGGTCTCCCCAAGGTCACACGAGCTGACGGATCTTGGACTGGCAACAAATCTGATTCCAAAGATTTCTTTTCCTGTGATAACCTTCTGTCTCTACGACTAGAACCAACTGACTATGATTCTTCATCAGGGATCTTTCCAAACTTTTCCAGTGTGAAGTCTCTTGGGGAGTAATGTGTATGAATGCTTTTAATCTTTCATTCAACCTCTTCCAATGGTTGAACAAAGTGAGAGACTTCTGTCCTCCACTGCCTAGAAGGGTAGTTCCAAAGGACAAAACAAGCTTTTTCCTCTTGATCTTGCTTATCCCAGTGCCCTTTCCCATATGACTCTGCAGCAATGGGAAAATGGGTCACATTTCTCAACAATAGCCTAGGGATACCCCAGAATTTCCTTGACCGCACAGGCAGTACTCATGGTTGGGAGGGGGTTGAGGCCACTGCAGCTTGTGGTTATAAATGCTATATGAATAAGTGTAAATGAACCTTATTTACATTCTATATAACCCAGGAAGTACTACCATGCATCCAGGGGAAGAATCCAATGTGGCAGGACACCAAAGTGTCAGGAGAAATGGTGCAGTCTTCAAAATTACATTTATTATCTATACTGACCTGAGATTATCACAAAACACACACACACACACACACACACACACACACACACACACACAGAGGAAGAAAAATCAATATCAAGGACTTGCCCTTGAGCAAGGTACGTTAAAAAATGGATTTGTGGGGGGAAATGTGGGCATGATGCTTCTCTATATCAGACACAAGAACATTCTAATTCCTACTCTGAATACAATGTCCCTGGCTTCAGAATTCCGCCCTGGTGTCTGTCATCATCTTTAAAAAATCGCAGCTAGGGGAAATGAGGACACACTGGATGATTCAAGATGATTTGTGACAATTATTACAGAGACACCCCTCAAATCACCCAAGATATGGATTTCACGGTGACAAAAGACACACACCCTATCAATTACTTTGTTGGACAGCTCCCTCAACGTCACTCCAAGTCCTTCCAGTTCGCCCTGACTCTCCTTCAAGACATGAGCTAGGATAGTCAATCCTTCAATGTGCAGAAAAAGCCTAGGATAAACCTCTGCCTGGCCATCCAGCACACCATCCAAAAGTCTAAGCCTTCTCAGCGTTGTTTTTCAAGGTCAGCTATGTGGGCAAAACCTCAGACTTGAACCCTGAGACTCAGATCCAGTAGCTGTAGGGACACTGCTTATAAGTAACTGGTCCCAAATCCTTGACCTGACTTGAGAAACAGCAGCTACATGCAAGAACGTGGTCTCATGCAAGGGAAGCCCTCATGCTCCTTTGTCTGAGAGCACAGGAAACCTAGAAGCAGTGAAGTGGAGGCGGGGCACTCCCACACCAAGTGATTTAATGTGCTGATTCCCATTCCCTGTTGGCTGTCTCATAATTTGGTGTCCCAAGAGATCTGCCAGCTCTAAACTCACCTGTGCTCAGGGAATGGAATGGGGGAGGACCTAGGTCTAGAGAGTTAGGAAGAGGTCTGGGCCATTTGTTTGATCAGTTGGTTACATGTTATAGCCATTTAAAAGTGGGCATAGGGAGGCATCCACAGTATGACTGAATTGACAAAGTAAAATATTAAACACATGTCCCAAGATCTATTTTCTAAATAACCACCAAAAAAAAAAGGCATTGTGGACAAGCAGGCTTTGGTAAGAGCTGAGACTTCCCTCATTTCTGAGTGGGTACACATGTTGTTGGGTTCTCAGCAACCTCGTCATATAACATTCAAGGATTGGGGAGGAGACAAACCATAAGAGACTCTTAATCTCATGAAACAAACTGAGGGTTGCTGGGGGATGAGGACATAGGGATTGTGTGCCTGGGTGATGGACATTGGGGAGGGTTTGTACTATGGTGAGTGCTGTGTACTGTGTAAGACTGACGATTCACAGACCTGTACCCCTGAAACAAATAATACATTATATGTAAATTTAAAAATCCAATTGTAAAACCAAAGTCTAGAGAGTCTTGAAAGGGATTTAGTCACAGTGAGTCAGTTCCTATTCTAATAGGAAGAGTCTTTATTAAAATACCAGACATAGCTCCAGCTTTCTTTGGTATTTCTCTCAATGACCTCAGCTTTAGGGACACACCCTGGAGTGGGCTTTTTAGAAGCAACAGCTGAGCAGTGACCACTTACCTAAAAGTATCATCCTTTGTGAATATGACCAGAAAGTCTTGTTTCTAGGGGGCATGTTTCCATGCATTGCTATGCACAAATAGTCTCTCAGCAGTCCAAAGGATATTTGGCTATCTTTCTGTGAACCCAGCCGAGGTTCCTTCCTCATTTTACAGCCCTAATGAGTCATGGTCTGCCTCAATAATGCTACTTAGAATTAATTATGAATGAGATCTAGAGTAAATGACAAAATTCAAATTTCCCTTTGTATACCCCAACAGAGAAGCACAATGCATTGTCACACCATCCACACTCCAATGCCAGCAGAGACCGAAGGCCATGAAGGATAATGGCTAATGGCCCCATCAATGCCTACAGACTCAGCAATCACAGCATCAACCTGGCATTCTGACGATTCTATCCCCAAATTTGTTTTTCAGAGTACTCCAAGAAATATAAGCACGGCCAAGGATGCCACCCCCCACCAACAGCCACCACCCTTGCATTACCTTCCTCCAGTTCATCCATGCTCCCGATTTTCCTGGATCCATCAATGGTGTAAATGTAACGCACTCCCTGAGGCAGGTTGATGTTGTCAGACAGAGATCGAGTCAGGTCAGCCAGCAAGGCGTCGAAGCTGCGAAAACGGTCAGAGGACACAGCGTACACAATCCCCTTGAAGTAGCGGTCCCCATTGCGGTAGAAACGTACCTTCTTGGCTTTCTTCTCGTTGCTCAGCGCCTGCAAGGTTCTGGTTCGGTAGAAGCTACAGTGGGCGCTGTGAGTGGGGCTGGGCAGCCCATTCATTCTTGAGCCTCGCATGTTCCTGGATGTCTTATCTCTTTCGTCAAAATGTCCAAAATCAAGTTCCATATTTTGGTGGAACCTCAGAGACCTGAGTGTTGGACAAAGGGGGATGAAAAGAGGCAAGGAATAAGGGGGAGGGGGAAAAAGAAAGGAATTCAAGTATTAGCCAGATCCAGTTCTGCAATCTGCTGCTTGTAAAAAGAACTGGTTGAAAAAAGCCTGTGACCCATCTGCTGCTTGCCCCTGACCTGCAGGAATATTGATCTTAATAGACAAGAAGGAGGGGCTGGGGGTGCTGCTGGTGGTGGGGGGTTGGGGTGAGAGATAGGGAGGGAGGCACTCTGGGCACTGTTCCAAACAGGGGAGAGGCAGGGATTTTGAAATCACTTGAAATCCTGGGACTTATTGACAGTGGCTCCTATCAAATTGTAACTTCGGGCTAAATACATTAAAACTGGCATCTGTTTCCTCACACATGCCCACATGACTAACAGTTGTAAATGAATCCATAGCCCGACAAAATCCCCCTGAAGAGAATAGAAGGCGCTGGCTGACGTTCACATCTCCAGTTTAGGAAGCAATCTTTGTGCCTCAGTAAAACGACAGAGGGGAAGGTTTTTCATTTCATTCCAAACCCCCTTTCCTACTCTAATGTATCCCTCCCCACCCCACGCCCCAATAAACCAGGATTCTCCTTTAAAGGGACAGCCTCCAGGGAATAGTTGGTGCCTTTGTGCTATTCATCAAACCCTTTCTCCACCAAGCTGGTGCAGCTATCCGACATTCATAAGAAATAAGCTGGGGAAAAAAGGATTAGAAAAATCAGTTATTTAACAAGTTATTAGCTCTGCTTTCCCCCTGGTACCATTTGGTCACAAAATCCTTTTCTTTCTTTCTTTTTTTATTTTTTTTAATATGTGCTCTATCCCTCCCCAACAAGGCAGCCCCACCTCTTAATGGAATAATTTAATTGTTGAAAGATTCCCAAATGAGTCCCTGGGAAGCATATGGGACCTTTTGAAACAAGCACACCTTTCATTGTTCTGGCTTTCTACCCTGACCGAAGGGACATTTTGCACCTCGTGGCAGCAATTCACCCCCAAACTTGTCTATTGCCCAGGTGCATTAGCTGAGGCAAAAGATGGTCATTTGTCAGATTTGCTTTTTCCCCTTCTGCTGAGCTAGAGAGAGAAAGAGCAAGAAAGAAAGAGAGAGAGAAAGGGAGAAAAAAAAGAGAGAAATCAAAACATGAAACCAAACACAACAGAAGCCTCAACCATTAGCAAAGGTAGTGACCACAGCCTAGGAACTCAACTATTAACATGCATCTCACAGATGGGGATAAAAGGACTCACAGAGCAAGCAGGGCTCAGCTGCTACACACTGTCATATCGAGATATTTGCAAGGAACCGGGAGGACAGGAGGTAAAGGAGGACTGTTGCCTAGGAGGCTTGCCAGGCTCGATACCCCTTTTCTTCCAATGTCACCATGACCTGTGCTGAGCTCAGCATTGTCTCTGTCAGACAACCTGCAGTGGTGAGAGACCCCACCTCCTCAAGACAAGTATCGAGCATTTCCCCAGGCATGCCAGGAACACTTGGCTTTGCTTTAGGATCACGGGTGGTATTATTCTAAATCAACATCACAGTGAAAACAAATGAATATCAAACTCACTTTTCCAAAGGAAAATCCCAGGTAGAGGCTTAGGAAAAAATCCGATAGAATAAGGCAAAATAAAATTTAAGGGAAAAAAGGAGAAGGAGAGAAAGAGAGAGCTAGAGCGAGCACTTTGCCTTGTGCTTTTACCGCTTGGCATCTGTTACATTCTGCCTGAAAATCACTGGAAAGCCCCACTCACCGTTTTTCTGCTGGTTGGGTGGAGATGCTGAGAGAAAGAAAACCAATCTCTCTATGCCTTTGTTGTCTGAGCTCCAAGCAAGAAATTCCTGCCAGGGCGGATAGATGCCTTCTAGGTCCTAGTGCCTTGTCCAGCTTCTCCCCTATAACTCAGGCTTAGTGAATCCCCCCAACTCCTATGATTAATTACATGCTTTTTTTTTCAATTCACAGGCTGCATTAACAGCTAGAAAGGTTTCATTTATAACCAACAGGAAATTGCAGGGTGGCAAAAACATAGCACAGGCAAGTGCAGAATGTTCTAATGAGCAATGTGCTAGCCGCCCCCCCCCACACACACACCCTCTTTTTAAAAAGGAATTGGCAATTTCACTTGGCCAAAATGTTGGCCTGATCTGCCTGGGGACCAGACTCAGGAAGTCAAACCAGACTTCTTAGAAATTGTAGCTCTCTTCCCCTCACCTTCTTGAGACAAAACAATCAAACCTGAACGTTCTTGAAGGCATCCTTAGTTCATTCATCCAACAACTGGTCATTTTTAAAATAAGGTCAGTGGCATAGACTACAAGGAAGAACAAAAAAGACGAGATAAGGGAAAATAGTTCCAGAATTTCATGGGGGATGATGTCTGAAAAAGGACTCCAAAGACCATTTAGCTTACTGTAATAACCTGGTTAATGGGATCTGTGGCATTTACCTATGAGAGTTTGTGAGTTCAAATCCAGCCCAGAGACATTTCCATGTGAAGTGAGTCTGATGGTTACAAGATAAATATTAATGGCTCCTCAAATTTCCTGTTGATTACCAAATGTCCTCTTTATATCAAATATGTTAGAAAAGGGAAGGAAGCAACCCCATTAAAAATGTATTAAGTCAAATCAAACTATAAGACAAAAGAAGAGAAAGGTGAGAGAGTAAAGGAGGGGCAGACTACCATCTTCACAACTGAGGCTACATGTATTAACAGGTAGAGTCTTGAACTACCATGACTCCATTGTCGCTTGGCTTCCAGAAAACTCAGAGCTAATAGCAGGCTCCTTAATGATCTTCTATCTGATTCCTAATAAAATTAACCCTCCTTTTTAGATATAGCTGTTGATGATGACTAGGTAAGCATTTTTTTGGTGCATGTATTTTACAGTAAGATGCCTCAAAGTGAGATTAGAAAACAATGACATTCCTTCTCAGGAAGGTGTTGACAAAGGAAGCCTAAGCTCTCTGTGTTAGTGGGGTACACAGCCGCCGTGTGCAACCTGCCTAGTCAAGGCTGCCCACCTTGCTGCTGCTCTTCTGGCGGCTAAATAACTACCTGTGTCTGGTGTGTTCTCTTCCCATTTGTTTCTGCCTTACACTGCGACCATCTCCAGAAAGATCAGGGTTATTCATGTCAAGGGCAGACACATTTCAAGGAATAAGGGCAGGGAAATATGGAAATTCTGGACAATGGTTGTAGCTTCCTGTTCCAGCAAGATCAATGTCTTAATTATTTTTAATTACACATCATAAATGTCTCATAAATATGGGGCAATTTGTATTGTATCAGAACTCACATATTTTTTATTTTCTGGGGAGGATAGAAGAATGGATGGGATGATAAAACTTAAACATAAAAGGTTTAGAATAGATTTTAGAATGGATTTCCTCATGATATAGGCTTTGCAACACTACTGTGGAAGCTGCAAGATGTCTTTAGGAGACAGTCCAAGGTAGATGATTTAGTTTGTTTATATCCACCAAAGAGCAGATAGGTGAACAAAATCAAGGTTTCCCCTTGTGAGGTATGTGTATATTAACAAATGGTCTTTAAAAACAAATGAACAAAAATGGTTCTTTGGCCAAAAATGTTTAAAAAGGGAGGGGATAAACAAAATTTGTTTTCTTTACCATAAAACTTCTCCTTTAATATTCATAAAATATGGCATGTGTCTCCAAAAAGGCAATTCAGTATAAAGGACTTCCTGCTTTAAAAAAAAAAAAAAAAAAAAGCTCAGGGGCACCTGCATGGCTCGGTTGGTTAAGCATTTGCCTTAGGCTCTGGTCAGGATCCTGGGGTCCTGGGGTCGAGCCCCACATCGGGCTCCCTGCTCAGCTCCTTCTCCCTCTGACGCTCCCCCTGCTTGTGCACTGTCTCTTGTGCTCTCTCAATCTCTCAAGTAAATAAATAAAATGTAAAAAGAAAAAAAAACTCAGAACTCTTTCTGGAAAAAAGCTTTTTTTTCCAGAGTATCTCATAGACTAATGTTTTATAGATCACCCTTTAACAAAAACTGGGCTAGATCATCTCACAAACATATCACAAACATATTTCTTCTCAAAAAGCTCTCAGCTCCTCATCAGGATTTTTCTCTCACTTCCTCAAAGGAGGAGAATCACTGCCAGAAAAGAAGACCTCAGGCATGAGTCCAGGGAAAAAGTGCGTCTTTACATATGGAAGTCAACTTTGACATCAAGGGAGAGTCATGGTTGAGGCCTCAGTGGAGTGAGCAGATTGAAGAAAAAATGCAGCAACCCTTTGTGGGGAAAGTAGCAGTAAGATCTTTTTGAGTAATTCCCATGTGCTCACACTCACTGTCCCCAAGAGCTTAAAGACTCATCAAGGAGACAGGACAAAAATCATGAAGGGGAAAGGCTTAGATCATTCTTGATATGTTGTGGTCTGGGTTAATCAAACTCAGCTTAAAGATCAGGGTCAGGTAGCAAGACGATTCATCACACACACACACACACACACACACACACACACACACACACACACACAGTAACTGGAGTACATTACCTATCAAAAACGCAGACAGTAGGATCTGGGGTAGGGCAGTGTAAGCAACAGGAAGCGAAGTTGAAAATATATACAAATTGTTTACGGAGATCACAGAACTATAAAGTACATAGGAATACATTCAACAAATATGTGTGTGTATATATATATATATATATATGAAGAAATTCCAATAAAAACCCGACAGAAATTTTTGTGAAATTCATAAATATTGGTTGTTGTAAAATATCTGTCATTGTAAGAGGTAAATGAGTGAATACATGTAACGTGCTTAGAACAAACCCTGGCACATAGTATATATGATACAAGTTTTAGTTATTTTCCCTCAACTAATCACAGGGCATCTCCTTCATTTCTTTCAAATCTTTGCCCAGATAGCAACTTCTCAACAAAACCAACCCAGACCACCCTATTTAAAGTTACAACTTTCTCTCTCAATGAAGCACTCCCAATTTCCTTTACCCTGCTCTATTTTTTACATAACATTTATCCTCTTCCAACATATTACATAAAATACCTATTTGTTATGTTTATTATCTATCTTGCCAAAGAGAATATAAGCTCCACAAGGGAAGAAATATTCTAATAGCTTTAATGAAATACAATTCACCATACCAATAGTAACAGCTTTGTTTTTATTTTTTCATGATTTTTTAATTTATTTGTGAGAGAAAGAGAGAGAGAGAGAGAGAGAGAGAGAGAGAGAGAGAGAGAGAGAGAGAGAGTGTGTGTGTGTACGAGAGGGGGGAACGGGAGAGGGAGAGGGAAAGCATCTCAAGCAGACTCCCCACTGAGTGCATAGACCAATGTGAGGCTTGATCTCAGGACCCTGAGATCATCACCTGAGCTGAAATCAAGAGTCCGACGCTTGACTGATGGAGCCACCGAGGCACACCATTTGTTTTTAATACAGTATTTAATAATTCTTTTTTTTAATTATTATCATGTATTTATTTGTCACAGAGGGAGAGAGAGAGAGAGCACAAACAGCGGGTGGGGAGAAGAAGAAGCAGGCTCCCCTGCCGAGGAGGGAGCCCAACATGGAGCTCTATCCCAGGACCCTGGGATCATGACCTGAACTGAAGGAAGTCACCTAACCAACTGAGCCATCTGGGCACCCCGTAATATTATATTCAAAATGCCTAGAACAAGGTCTAACACATAGTAGGTTTGGGTATTTTTAAATTGGATTCAGTAAGGGAAGCATGGAATATTCAATAGATGGTATTGGGACAATTAACTTCCATATGAAAAAAAATTAAATTAGAACCATGTCTCACTTCACACATAAAAATAAACTCCAGATGTCCTAAAGTCCTGAATATAAAGAACAGAACTTTACAATTATTAGACTAAAATATGGGAGATTCTCTTTAAGTCTTTATGTTTTTTTTTAAAAAAAGACATTTTTAACCAAGACAAAAAAGCAGAAATCTCATAGAAAAATATTTGCAAATTTGATTGCATGAAAATTTAAAGCTTCTGAAGGTGAGAGCATTCAAACATTAAAAGATAAGTAACAGGGCGCCTGGGTGGCTCAGTGGGTTAAAGCCTCTGCTTTCGGCTCAGGTCATGATCTCAGCGTCCTGGGATCGAGGCCCGCATTGGGCTCTCTGCTCAGCGGGGAGCCTGCTTCCTCCTCTCTCCACTCTCTCTCCCTGCCTCTCTGCCTACTTGTAATCTCTCTCTCTGTGTCAAATAAATAAATAAAATCTTTAAAAAAAAAGATAACAAACTGAGAAAAGATATTTGAATCTTATGTAATAAGGATTAATGCCCTGAAATATATAATATAAAGTTATATCAATAAGGCAAAGGCAAAACTCCAATAGAAAAAAAATGAGCAGGGGCGCCTGGGAGGCTCAGTGGGTTAAAGCCTCCGCCTTTGGCTCGGGTCATGATCTCAGGGTCCTGGGATCAAGCTCCACATGGGCTCTCTGCTCAGCAGGGAGCCTGCTTCCTCCTCTCACTCTGCCTGCCTCTCTGCCTACTTGTAATCTGTCTCTCTCTCTCTGTCAAATAAATAAATAAAATCTTTTAAAAAAAAGAAAAAAATGAGCAAAGGATTAGTCCAGATTGTTCAAAGGAGAGGAAACCTTGATGAGAATAAACATGTGAAAATATGCTCAACCTCACACATAACTAGGGAAATCCAAATTAAAACAGAAATTACAAAAAAATAAAACAGAAATTACATATTTTGCAACCATTAGATTGGAAGAAATTTTTAAAATACGGCATAGCAGGTATAGGCAAAGACAAAAAAAAACAGCTGGAACTCCCATACAATGTTAGAGGAAACATAAATTGGTACAATTTTGGAGAGCAGTTTTGGGCAGTAGCTAGTAAAGTTGAAAATGTGTATCAATCTATGACCCAGAAATTTCATTTCTAGATGCCCATGCTAGGGGAATGTTCACACATGGGTTCAAAGAGACTGCTACAAGGATATTTATAAAAGTATTATTTGAAATCAGTGGAAAAATGAAAACAACCCAAATGCCCATCATCGGCATACTAATTTGATTAGCGGTCATTCATACATGCAATGTTATACGCGATGAAATAGAATAAATGAGTGTTAAGTGGTGGTGCACAGACTTTTGTGTAGCCCTAAGTTTTCATTTCGCTGGTAATGAAATGCCCAGGAGAGCAATTGTGGAGTCATATGACACTTGTATGTTTAATTTTATAAGAAACTGCTAAACTTTTTTCCAGAATGGCTTAAAATTTTACTTTCTCGCCAGCAGTGTATGAGAGATCCAGTTCCCATACATCCTAACCAGCATTCGGGAATTTTATTTTAGCCATTCGAATAGATGTGTCGTGATATCTCTCCATGGTTTTAATTCGCATTTCCCCAATGTGTCATAATGTTGAGTATCTTTCATGTGCTCATCAACTGTGTATCTTCTTCAGGGAGATGACTCCTTGTCTTTTGCTCATTTTCTCATTGAATTGTTCAAGTTTGTTTGTTTTAAGATTTTATTTTTATGTAATCTCTACACCCAGGATGGGACTCAAACTTAGAACCTTCGAGATCAAGAGTCTTCTGCTCCACCAACAGAGAGAGCCAGGCATCCCCATTTTTGTAATGTTGAGTTTTGAGAGTTTATTATATATTCTAGTCCTTTGTCAAATATGTGGTTTGCAAATATATTCTCTCAGACTGTTGCTTGTTTTTGCATCCTCTTGACGTTGTCTTCCATAGAGCGAAAGTCTTAATTTATTTTTTATTTTAAGGATTGTGCTTTATTTGAGTATAGTTGACACACAAGGTTACATTAGTTTCAGGTGTACCATATAGCGACCTAACACCTCTATATGTCATGCTCTGCTCACCACATATGTAGCTCCCATCTGTCACCATACAACCCTATTACAATGTCATTGACTCTATTCCCTATGCTGTGTCTTTTATTCCCGTGATTAATTCATTCCATAACTGGAAGCCTGTATCTCCCATTCTCCTTCACCATTTTTCCCAGCTCCCCATATCCCTCCCCTCTGGGGACCATCAGTTTGTTCTCTGTGTTTATAGATCTGATTCTGCTTTTCGTTTGTTTATTCATTTTTTTTAGATTCCACATTTAAATCCACACAGAATTAAGATTAACTGCATGAATGAAATCATACAGTATTTGTCTTTTTCTGTCTGACTTATTTCACTTAGCATAATGCCCTCTAGGTCCATCCATGTTGTCATAAATGGCAAGATTTCATCCTTTTTTGTAGATGTGTGTGTGTGTGTGTGTGTGTACCACATCTTCCTCATCCATTCAACTATCAGTGGGCACTTGGTTTGTTTCCATGTCTTGACTACTATAAATAATGCTTCAATAAACATAAGGGTGCCTCTATCTTTTCAGATAAATGTTTTCATTTTCTTTGTGTAAATACCCAATAGTGGAATTACTGGATTATATGGTCTATCTATTTATCTATTTTTAAATTTTTGAGGCAACTCCATACTGTTTTCTTTTTAAAAGATTTTATTTATTTATTTGAGAGAGAGAGCACGCATGTGAGAGCGAACAAGAGAGAACACAAACTGGGTGAGGGGCAGAGGGAGAAGCAGACTCCCCACTGAGCAGGGAGCCTGATCTGGGGCTTGATCCTGGGACTCCTGAATCATGACCTGAGCCAAAGGTAGATGCTTAACCAACTGAGCCACCTAGGTGCCCCTCTATACTGTTTTCCACAATGGCTACACTAACTTACATTTCCACAAAGAGTGCATGAGTGTTCCTTTTTCTCCACTTCCTCACCAAATCTTGTCATTTCTTGTTTTTTCCATTCTGACAGTGTAAGGTGATAGCTCATTGTGGTTTTGCTTTGAATTTCCTTGACAGTTAGTGATGTTGAGCATCTTTTCATGTGTCTATTGGCCATCTGTATGTCTTCTTTGGAAAAATGTCTAGTCAGGTCCTCTGCCCTTTCTTTTAATCAGATTGTTTGGGGGGGTTTTTTGGTGTTAAGTTACATATGCTCTTTATATATTTTGGATATTAACCCCTTACTGGATATATCATTTGCAAATATCTTCTCCCATTCATTACATTGCCTTTTTGTCTTGTCGATGGTTTCCCTTGCTGTGCAGAAGCTTTTTATTTTGATGTAGTCTTATTTGTTTATTTTTGCTTTTGCTTCCCTTGCCTTTAGGAGCCCTATCTAGAAAAACATTGCCAATGTCAGAGAAGTTACTACCTGTGTTTTCTTCTAGGATTTTTATGGGTCAGGTCTCACCTTTAGGTCTTTAATCCATTTTGAGTTTACTTTTGTGTGTGGTGTTAGAAGGTGGTCCACTTCCATTCCTTTGCAGGTAGCTGTCTGTTTTCCCAGTACCAGTTACTAAAGAGACTGTCTTTTCCCCATCATATATTCTTGCCTCCTTTGTCATAGATTAATTGACCATATAAGCATGGGTTTCTTTCTGGGCTCTCTATTCTGTTCCATTAGTCTATGTGTTTTTGTGCCAGTACCATACTGTTTTGATTACTTTAGCTATATGGTATAGTTTGAAATCCAGGACCAAGCTATCTTCAGTTTTATTCTTATCTCCAGCAATTCCTCAAGATTGCTTTGGCTATTCAGAGTCTTTTGTTGTTTATGGATCGTGCTTTTGGTGTCTAAGAACTCTTCATGAAGCCTAGGTCCTGAAGTTTTCTCCTGTGTTATATTTTAAGAGCTTGATAGATGTATGCTTTATATTTAAATCTATGCTCCAATTTGAGTTCATTTTTGTTTAAGCTGTGAAATTTATAGTTCATATTTTTTGTCTATGGATATGTAGTTGCTCCAGCACCATTTGTCAAAAAGATTCTTTCCTCCATTGAGTTGCTTTTTCACTTCATCAAAAGTCAACTGCATATATTTATGTGAGTCTATTTCTGTTTGTCTATTCTAGCCCATGGATTTGTGTATCTATTCCTCTTCCAATACCAAACCATCCTGATTGCTGAAACTATAAAAAAGTTTTTAAATCAGGTAAACTGATTTCTCCCATTTTATCCTTCTTTTTCAAATTTGTTTTGGCTATCCTAGGTCCTCTGCCTTTCCATAGAAATTTTTTAATAATCTTGTCTGTGTCTATCAAATACCTCAGAAAGATCTTTTTTAGGAATTGTGTTAAATCTATCTACCAATTAGAAGAGAATTAACCTCTTTCTATATAGAGTCTTCCGATCCATGTACATGACATGTCTCTCCATTTATTTATATCTTCTTTGATTTCTTTTCTCAATGTTTTATTATTTTCAGCATATACATCCTATACATGTCTTATTAGATATATCCCTAAGACTTCTTAAAGGATTGTATATGGTGTTGTACTTAAAATTTTGCTTTCTGCATGTTTGCTGTTAGTAAATAGAAATGCAATTGATTTTTGTATATTGACCTGACGCTTCGGAAATGTGCTGAATTCACTTATTGGCGCCATAAGTTCTTTTAATAATTATCATGTGATTTTCTATGTAGATCATGTCATCTGCAAAACATCTTTCTAAACAGAATACCTTTTATTTCATTTTTTGCCTTATTGCCCGGGACCAAATATTCTATAGTTCTATACTGAAGAGCAGTGGTGAGAAGGGATATCCTTAACTTGTTCCCAATCTTTAGCAGGAAAACATTTAGCCTCTCGTTATTAAGTGTAATATTAACTGTAAGTTCTTTTTTTTTTTAGTAGATGTTCTGTATCAAGTAGGGCAAATTCTCCTCTATTCCTAGAGTTTTCTGAGGGCTTTCAAAAAAAATTATGAATGGAAGTTGAATTTTGTCAAATTTTTTTCTGCATGTATTGATTTGATCATGTGATTTTTTCTTCTCTAATCTGTTAATGTGATTGAGTACATAGATTTTCAAAGTCTGTATACTTTTGCATGTCTGAAATATCTATTAATGACTTTTTAGTTGGAATCAAATATGAATTGTCAATATTTCTTCAAAATAATGAAAAATTACACATACAAGTAAAACCATAAACAGAATTAGCAATGAGGTAATCAAATTATTTGACATAAAGCATGCACAGGCAAAGACAGGAAGAAAAAAAAAACTAGTTAGAAAGGGCAGTAGAACTCACCTCTGCCGGGGCGCCTGGGTGGCTCAGGTCCTGGTCTCAGGGTCCTGGGATGGAGCCCAGCATCGGGCTCTCTGCTCAGCAGGGAGCCTGCTTCCTCCTCTCTCTCTGTCTACTGCACTGCCTACTTGTAATCTCTGTGTGTCAAATAAATAAATAAAATCTTAAAAAAAAAAGAACTCAACAATGCCTTCACAATAGAATCAACTGGGAGGCTTTTACAAACTATTCGTGGCTATGATTTAATTGATCTGGTATAGTTCCCAAGCATTAGTACTTTTTAAAGCTGCCCTAGTAATTCTAATGTATAGCCAAAGTTGAGACTCACAGGTGTAATGGAAAGAACATAATAAGGTAAATTTTGGAGTCAAATCTGACTTGGGATCCCAGTTATTCCTTGTATGCCCTTGAGCAAATTAGTGGAGTTTATCTATAAAATAGGGGTAATATAAGGGTTGTTTTAAGGAATAAATGAAACATCATATATAAAGTTCCTTGTAGTATGCATGGTGTGTATAAAAATACATTTACCAGACTCCCGGAATATAAAAGTATCATGTACAACGCATAAAAAGTATCCATAGAAGGAGGGATGACACCCTTCTTTGCCTTTCCTGATCCCTACTGGCTAAAACGTGAATGATTGGATTTGTGTGCAAGCAGCCATGTTGCACCTGGAAATGGAAGGCAGGTTTTGAGAATGGCAGAATGACAAGATAGACTGGAGCCTGGTGATCGTGGGGCAACCATATCAGCCCTGAGAAACTTCTTTACAAACTTTGTTTATGTAATAGAGAAAAAAGCTTGTATCTTCTTGAGCCACTGTTTAGTTTCTTCCCTTTCTCTTTTCTACCTGATACAACAACAACAAAAAAATAATTTGGTACATAGTCATGTTTGAAATCACTCTTTTTTAAATTAACATATAATGTATTATTTGTTTCAGGGGTACAGGTCTGTGAATCGTCAGTCTTACACAATTCACTGAAATCACACTTGATGGGGCAAAGACTGAGAGGGACGTGTGAAATATAGGGAGTAGGTGGGTTCTGATTAAAGAAGGAAACCACAGCCTAGGACACACATGGGAGAGCACAGTAGAATATTCCTATAGATGAAGAAATCACCACAGGAGCTCTCCATGCCAAAAGGTAAAAACTGGGACGAAGAAGTTGTCTTAGAGGCAAATTTTGCCCATCCCTTTGGCCACCACATGTAGTAACAGAGGGGGATAGTATAGTATGTTGGGTGACTAGCAATGGCCAAGCAGCATTTATAAAAAATAGAGAGGCACACAGATTTATCAAGGTGCCCCACTTTGATTGGAAATAGCAGCTCTGTCTATTCCCTCTATTCTTTGAAACAGGTTTCCCAGAGGGAACAGATAGTCTAAAAAGAAATCTCAATTATAGAGAGAAGCATATAAGAGAGTCATCAAACACTTAAACAAAGAAAATAACATGAAATATAGAAAATAAACTCAACAAATAAAAAGATTTTCATCAGACAAATGGTCTTGAGAGAAAAGTTGTTCAGAACGTAAGTATAAAATGATTATAATAATTTTTAAATGGTAAGAAAAGATATCACATCTATAAAAGAACAAGTAGTTTTGAAACAATAACAGGTAATATGAAAAAATAAGAAATTTTAAAAAATAAATACATGGGATAAAATTAAAATGTAAGTAAAGGACTGAAAAAAAGATTTGTAAGGGATACAAGTAAAGATCAAGTCAAGCATAGGATAAAATATAGAATGGTGGAAAGTAATAAAGAGAAGGTGAGATGCATGAAGGACAGACCATACAAGAAATTTCCATATTTGTCTAATAGGAGTTCCATTGAATAAAAATTAAAAGACTAGATGGGACTCAATATCTGAAGAGTAAACAACAAAACAAACCAAAAAAAAAAAAACAAAAATGCTTCCTAGAATTGAAGTCACGAATACTCAGATTGAAAGGACCCTTTAAGTAACAAGGAGGAGGACTTATAAAAACAAGAATGGTAATTTAAAAACAAAAACTTTAAACCTAGACACATCACAGTGTAATTTTGTAGTATCAAGGATAATGGGAAAATACTAGAAACCTTGAAAAATAAAGTAAAGATCGCCTACAATGGAATGAAGAAATTTGATGTAAGATTGCCATTAGCAACATCAGACACAAAAGCAATGGAGCATTTATCTTCAAATTGTTGAGTGAAAATAATGTTGAACCTCGTACTTAATACCAAGTCAAAGTATTATATAATTGGAAGAGAAAAGTAAGGCCATTTTGGATATAGGTGATCCCAGAACACTTACCAACCACAGAAACTCTTAGAAATAATTATTAGAGAATATACTTCGGCAAAAAGAAACGTAATTTGTGGAAATTGAAAGTGCTAAGGAAACAATACGAAATCATTTGTGTACGATTTATAGAATTAAAAATTAATTGCAGGGACACCTGGGTGGCTCAGTTGGTTGGGTGGCTTCCATCGGCTTGGGTCATGATCCCGGGGTCCTGAGATCGAGTCCCACATCAGGCTGCTTGCTCAGCAGGGAGCCTGCTTCTCTCTCTGCCTCTGCCTGCCACTCTGCCAGCTTGTGCTCTCTCCCTCTCTCTCTGACAAATAAATAAATAAAATCTAAAAAAGTAAATAATAAATAAATAAATAAATAAATAAATAAATAAATAAATAAAACTAAAAATTAATTGTAAAAAATATGAGATGCAACCTATCTTCAACATGGGAGAAAGTTTGGCAAGTGTAAGGTCAGTGAAAGGTATTCCCATAAATTTTGCTCAAACCAGGCAAAACATTTTGTTCTCATTCTACATCAACAAAGAGAATGTGCATGCTTAGGTTGTTTTTCCAAAAGTTTAGAAGGGATGTCTGTGGTCACTGGCCTAATTTAAATCCCGGGAAACAAATTCTAGAAAGAGAGCCATCCCTGATCTAAAATATCCTCGTGTGGAGCAAAATGAAAGAAGGCAGAAAACTGACCTAGGGATTTCATTTCACAAAATATTTCCTGAGCCTCTGCTCTGTGCCAGGCTGTGTAGGCACTCAAGGGAGCAATGGTGAAAAGACAAAGAAGGGGGCACTTGGGTGGCTCAGTCAGTTAAACAGTTGCTTTTGGCTCAGGTCAGGATCCTTGGGTCCTGGGATCAAGTCCCAAATTGGGCTCCCTGCTCATCAAGGAGTCTGCTTCTCCCCCTCCCTCTGACCTTCAAATAAATAAAATCTTTGAAAAAAAAAAAGAAGAAAAGACAAAAAGGAAATAGAAGACCCTTGTCTTTGAAGATTTGGCATTCCTGATAGAGCTCTTCAGAAAAGAAGGGGCTTTTGGATGAAGCTAGTAAGTGAAGGACATGGGTGAGAGACAGACCCACATTGACATTTTAGGAATCTCAATGCAATAGAAAGTACAGGAGGACTTTGTACCCTGAAAATCTGAAAGCAGAGAAACCAAGAAGCTAGTGCAGTTATTACAGGCATTTAGTGAAAGTGGCTTTGTGGAAGCTGGGAGGGACAAGCATGGGAAATTGGAGCAAGGCTTCTGTAATCAAACCCCAGAGTTTCTATCTTTTGTTCCATATTTAAAATATAGTTCTCTCTTAAGAAGCCATGTGACATAGTGCAGAGTATAGACTTCAGCTGCATGACTCCAAGCAAGTTATTGAATCTCACTGAGCTTCGGTTTTCTCAGCTACAAAATGTAAATACAAAGGCCAAACTTGTAGGAATTTTGCAAGAATTAAATGAAGTAAGGGATACAAAGCTCGGAGCCCATAGGTGGTGATATTAAATACTAACTATGATTTATAAAGCTGTAGTTAAAAATTACCCTACAGATATGTTATTGAATTTCTGTATGTATGTTGCCTAGTACAGTTGCTATGGCTACGTAACTAATTACCTGAAAACTTAGAAGCATAAAGCAACCATTTATTATTGTCCATGGATTCTGTGGATCAGGAATTTGGACAGGGCCTAGCTGAGATGCTCCATAATATCTGTGACCTCACCTGGAATCTTAGAGGCTAGGGGCCAGAGCCGCCTCAAGGCTAGCTCCCTCACTCACACATGTATGGTAGTTGATGCTGCCTGTCAACTGAGGACATTGTGGTCCATATTGAGCCTTCCTATGTGATCTCCCTACGTGGGCTAGTTGGGCATTGTGACTGTGTCAAAGAGGCTGTATCTTTATGATGAACTAGCTTCAGAAATAAGATAACCTTATTTCTACTGCATGGAATTGATTGGAGCAGTCATATGCCCCTACCCAGACTCGAGGGAAAGAAGCATAAAGCCCACCCCATCACTGGGAGGAGTACTGAGATCATAGTTTAAGAACACATGAGGTGAGAGACACGAAGGCAGTTTTGTAGAAAACTACAGTCTTCCATATAATCTAAATTTGGAAGTTCAAAGAGCAAATGTCAGATGGGATCCCAAGGCTTCCTCTGCCTGTAGAAAAGGTATAATTGTTGCTCTTAGTATTGGCTAGCACCCTTCAAAATTCTTTAGCTCTCAAAAAGGATTTTGTTTTCTTCTTCCCAGGTGTTTGGATAGGAGCTCAACTTACTTTCATTAGAAAGGACTGTACATTCAACAGCAGAATGACTTCCTTATGAGATAATGACCTCTCTCATATCTCTTATCTCAATGAGATAATGACCTTATGAGATAATGACAACCTATTTCAAGTCAGAAATTTTGTATTTATTATTATACTAACCATCACCACAACCTTGATGGACTATTATTGCACCCATTTTACAAATTTAGACTCCAAAAGGCCAAGGTAGTAGTCATCAGGATTCAGGTCCAGCTCGGATTCCAAAGTCTAACTCTTCTCCATTACAATTATGGCCTCTCCACTGGAAATGTTTAAGTAGACTGGAAGGATCATCAGTTAGCAATGCTAGAGAGGGAAGCCCTACACCAAGTGGGAGTTTGGATCAGGACATCTATGATTTTAATTTTCTCTTCTAAATTTATAATACACTCTTTACCAATACAAAATAATTTCCATCATACGGGGTCCTGTATGATATACTATCACTGGCTGTTAGTCCTGCTTTGAAAGTTTACTAATTCAGAGACATGTTATATAGCGAGTAAGCTCACGAACTTTGGAGTCAGACAGACCTTGGTTTGATTCCTGGCTTTGCCATTTACTACCTACGTATTTGGATAAATACATAGGATGAATTTAGCTGCCAGTGAAAGCACAATTGATGAAAAGTGGCTTAAACAACAAATCTGGGGACAATCACAGTGTTCTCAATTCAGTGGCTCATCAGGAAACCGGTGCTTTCCATTTATTCCCTCTGTCCTCCCCAGTTTGTCATCAATGTCTGCTTGTATGAGCCACAAGGTTACAGATGTTCTAGGCATCATGTGAAAAGCCGTCCACTTTAAGTAACAGGAAAGACCTTTCTTCCCATGAGTGTCTTTTTATTCTCAGTGAAAATCACTCCTAGAAGCCCTTCAGCAGACTTCTGTTCAAGTCCCATTGGCTAGAATTCCATTTCCATGCAGAAACTAATTATTGGCACGGGGAATGAGATCCCGGGTTGGCTAAAATTAATCATGATTCATCTCCTCAAGATTGGAAAGATTTCTGCCCCTCCCCCCCAAAAAATCATGACGACCCTAAGGAAGGTGGAAAAATCAAGATTCTCTTAGTGAGGAAGAGTGGAAAGGACCAATAAGGTTTAGCATTAGTACTTAACATTTCTGAGCCTGTCAGTGGAGTCATAATACCTTTTTCCTCAAGAAATGTTGTGATTTTTTTTAAGAATTCATTTATCTGGGCGCCTGGGTGGCTCAGTGGGTTAAAGCCTCTGCTTTCGGCTCAGGTCATGATCCCAGGGTCCTGGGATCGAGGCCCGCATCGGGCTCCCTGCTCAGCGGGGAGCCTGCTTCCCCCTCTCTCTCTGCCTGCCTCTCTGCCTCCTTGTGATCTCTCTCCCTCTGTGAAATAAATTAAAAAAAAAAAGAATTCATTTATCTATTTGAGAGAGAGTGTGTGAAAGATATATCACATGCAGGGGGGAGGGGTCGAGGGAGAAGCAGACTCCGGGCTGAGCAAGGAGCCCGATGTGGAACTCAATCCCAGGACCCTGGGATCATGACCTGAGCAGAAGGCAGATGTTTAACTGACTGAGCCACCCAGGCTCCCCAGAATTGCTGTGATCTTAAACAAGATAACTCTTGTTAAGTGCTCAATAAGTGTCAGCTATTAATGTGGTAGTTGATGTTATTATTTGGCTTTTAATTCAGTATCTCATCAAGAGCTTGTCCTTTCCATATTCTCCTGTCCCTCACAGCTTGACGTCAATGCCTCATTTGTGGCCAGAAGATGGATACAGCAACTTTAAGCATCATATGCAAATAATGTCTATGATCCTCAGTTTCTCAATCTGTGAAATAGACATATTTCTATTTACCTCAAAGATTTGGTGCAAGGATTAAATGACACCATTCATATAAGAGCTCAATGAAGTCAGCTACTACTGTTGCCATTACTGAATGACCCCACCCAGGGGTCCCTAAGCAAAACCTTACAAACAACATCAGAAGCAGAAACAGCAAAGGAAAAAATATATACCTTGGACTTCATCAAAATTCAAAACATTTGAGCTTCAAACGACAGCATCATTTGAAGAGCAAGTAAAAAGACAACCTGCAGAATAGGAGAAAATACTGGCAAATCATATAGCTGACAAGTGACTTGTATGATAGGATATATAAAGATTCCTGCAACTCAAAAGTAAATCAACAAATAACCCAGTTAAAAACGAGCCAAGGAATTAATAGACATTTCTCCAAATAAGATAGAGTAATGGCCAATAAGCACATGAAAAATGCCCACCATCATTGGTTATTAGGGAAATGCAAATCAAAACCAAAATGAGATACTGCTTCACACCCACTAGGATGGAAGAATCATAAAGACAGATAATGACAAGTATTGACCAGAATGTGGAGAAACTGGAACCCTCATGCACTGGTATTGTAAAATGGTGTGGCCATCATGGAAAATAGTCTGGCAGTTCCTCAAATAATTAAACACAGAGTTACTAGATAATGCAGCAATTCCACTGCTGGATTATACCAGGTATAATATATTCCAGGTATATGCTCAAGAAAAGTGAAAACATGCATATACAAAGATGCTTGTACACAAATGTGCATAGCACCATTACTCATAATGGCCAAATGGTGGAGATAACCTAAATTCTTATCAACAGGTGAATGGACGAACTGCATGGGTTATATCCATACAATGGAATATTATGGGGCCATAAAAAGAAACCAAGTACTTATCCATGTTACAACATGGATAAACCATGAAAATATCATGCTAAAGTCAAGGAGGACACAAAAGGCCATAAGTTGTGTGTGTCCATTTACAAGAAAAACCCAGACTAGGCAAATCCATAGAGACAGAAAACAAATTAATGGTTGCCAGCGGTTAGCGGTAGGGGGAATGGGGAGTGACTCCTAATAGGTATGGGGTTTCTTTGTGGGGTGGTTAAAATGTTCCAAAATGGATTGGGATGGCGAAGAACAGCTCTGTGAATATATTAAAATCTGTCGAATTTTACACTTAAATGCGTGAATTTCATAATAGGTAAATTTATCTCAATAAAGTTGTTTAAAAAAAAAAGAATGTGCCAGGTCTTGTTAGAAATACAAACATGAGGGGTGCCTGGGTGGCTCAGTCAGGTGGACAGCCGCCACCTCTTCGTTTTAGCTCAGGTCATGATCTCAGGGTTGTGGGGTCAAGCCCCATGTTGGGCTCTGCACTCAGCGGGGAGTCTGGTCCTCCCTTTCCCTCTGCCACTGCCCCCCACACACACACACTCATGTGCGCTCGCCCGCGTTCTCTCTCTCACTCTCAAATAAATAAATAAATCTTAAAAAAGAAACAAACAAACAAACAAACAAACACGGGGGACGCGTGGGTGGCTCAGTCAGTTAAGCGTCTGCCTTCGGCTCAGGTCGTGATCCCAGGGTCCTGAGATTGAGCCCTGAATTTTCCCTCTCCCTCTGATTCTCTCTCTCTCCCTCTCTCTCAAATAAACAACAACAAAAAAAGATCTTTAGAAAATAATTTATAAAATACAAAGATGAATAAAAGGTTAAGAACCGTACAAAACTAGCATTCCTGGTTCCATTTATGTCCCCACCTTCATTTTTCTTCCATTCCACTTTTAATTTCTAGCTATTTTTATTTGACTTCTTCTTACAAAATCAGTTCAAATTCTTGCTGAAACAAGTTGGGCCATTAAGTGAACAAATGACTTCAAAGATGTAATGATACAGGGTTGAAAGAGGTCAGTTCTGGAAAGGAGACTCTGTGGAAGTGCTCTGAGAGAAAGTAAAAATAATTTCTGGAAGGGGAAAAACAAAAGTGCCTTCCCATGCCCATCCCCGCCTGCTCCCAGAGCATCTTGGGGCTCCTGCTCTCCGAATCAGCCATGGGAGAAAGATGTCCGAGGACATAGAAATGGATCCCAGAGGCACATGAGCAGAGCCAGCCAGGCTATGCGTGTTCCAATGTGATGAACTCCGAGAACTTGAGCTGTATTGAGCTATAGCCGGCAAGGCAACTAACCCAGTGGTGAGAGGAGGAAAGTGATCTGAGCCTCTTGGGCTGGAGAGCGCCGGCAACCTGCACCTGACCTGCGCAGGGAGCATGTGGAAACACGAAATTCTTGGCCCATTAAGCAGCCCTACTGAAGAAGAGCCAGAAACGGGGAGGTGAGTTTTCAGCATGGCAGCTTCAGGCTGAGCTCAGCTGTTGGTGCAGCAGGCACTGGGCTTTCTGCTCAGAAACTGTCAGAAGCATTATAATTAAACCTCCCCGCCTCTCTCTGACCGGGGCTGACAGCTGTGAGAGCAGAGCTTCGAGGAGAGGCACATATAGCTTTGAATCAATTCGGATCCAGGAAGGGGGTGGGAATATTCCACCTCCACAATTTCCACAACAAAGGGCACTTCTATTCCTGGGAAACCCAGGAGTTGGCGGCGCCTAAGGCATCTTCCACATGATTTCTCTACATTTGGAAAAAGATACGGCAGTTGTTTACACTGTTACATATATATCTGTCTTTATGACCCAGCAATTGAACGACTGGGTGTTGAGCCACGAGAAATGGAAATGCATATCCAGTAAAAGACTTGTACGTGATGGTTCACAGCCGCTGTATTCATGATAGCCCAAACTGGAAAGAGCCCAGATGTTCATCCATGGAGGACTGGATTAATAAACTGTGGCCCTATTCAGACAATGGTATACTACCCAGCAATAAACAGGGAGGAAGTCCTGATATAGGCAAGATGGATGAATCTCCAAACCATGTTAAAAAAAGAAGGGCTACACGAAAGAACACATTTTGCGTGATTCCATTCATATCATGCAAAATCAGTGGTGGAAAAAAAAAACCCCAGCACTGATTACTTTGTGGGGGTGGGGGAAGAAAGAGTAGGGAATAACTGGAAGGGACACAAGGGATGTTTCTGGGGTGACGATTATACTGTATCACTTCATAGGAGTTTAGTTTCCACAGGTAAAGGCATTGTCAAACGTCACTGCAGGCACACCAAGAAGAAAAATCGGTTGGAAAATGAGAAATAAGAGTGATGTTGGAAGGAAGGAGAGACATGGGATATTATCAGAGTTGATTTTTTTTAAATGTCAGTCTGAAGCAACTGATTTAAAAAAAACAGCAAAAATCTTGAGCATTTTACTAAAAAGGATATGCAGATGGCAAATAAGAATGTGAAAAAACATTCTGCATCATTTTCCATTAGGGAAATGCAAATTAAAGCCACAAGGAGATATCACTGCACACTTATTAGAATGGCTAAAATAAAAAATGATGACAAGCCCAAAGGCTGGGGAAGATTGCAAGCAACTGGAAATCTCATATTTTACTAGTGGGAATGCAAAACCATGCAGTCACTCTTGAAAAGAGTTTGGTGGCTTCTTACAAAGTTAAACGTGTACTTACTATGTGACTGAAGAATCCCACTCCCAGATATTTACCCTAGAGAAATGAAAACTTCTGTCCACACAAAAACCTGTGTACACAGCAAAAATGGCTTGTCTCTGTTTTCTGATGGCCGAGGCTTCAGCTGGCAAGTCTCGAATGTCTGCGCCTGACTCAGACACCTGAGCACTGGAAGCATCTAGCAGTTTCTTTACCCATGTATCTGGCATGTGAGCTGGGATATATCAAAGACTGCTTAGTGGAGACTATAGTTAGAGCACCTACAAATGGCCACTCCAGTGGTGTCCAGAGAGTGAATGTTCCAAGAGAACCAGGTGGCAGCTGTGTGGCCTTCTCTGACCTCATCTCAGAAGTCACACAGTGTCACTCCCACCACATTCTACTGATGAATACAAGTCACTAAGGCCATCTCGGATTCAAGATGAGAAGAATTAGGCCGTACCTCTTTGAAGGGGGTGTGGCAAGTTCTCACCACAGAACATGTGCAATTGGAGATATGGTTGCCTCCATCTTTGGAAAATGTGACCTGCCACAGGGAACAAAGAAATTAGTCCATGTATAACTCTAAATAGCCATTGATTATAAAGTCCAACAAAAAATTACAAATAATTTGGAATGTTAAAACTAAGACAGAGATAAAATAAATAATAGTACATGGGAAAAAAAATCCTGTTCATGCATTTTTATGGGAGTGCTTTTCAAAAATGCCAAAAACTGGAAGGAACATAAATGTCCTCCAGTCAGTGATGGATAAATTAACTGGTCCATCTCTACAGTGGAAGACTGCTCAGCAGTATAAAAGAATGAACTACAGATACATACAACTTTGATAAACACCAGTGGTATGTTAAAACATAGATGTCAATGTTTTAGAATTATGGATGATTGCTGCACTTTGTGAACATACCAAAAATACACAAAAGCCACTAAATTGCACACTTTAAGAAGATCAGTTTTATGGTATGCAACCTGTATTTCAGTTTAAGAATGAGAAAAAAACCCCACAATTTTCAGAAAAAAATAAAATCATGGTTCTCATACAGATATAAAAATGAACATATGTTAAAGATTTATTTTACTCACGTCCATACTATCCAAAGCAACCTACAGAACTCAACGTAATCCCTATCAAAATACCAATGGCATTTTTCACAGAACTAGAACAAATAATTCGAAAATTTCCTTGGGACCACAAAAGACTCTGAAGAGCCAAAGCTATCTTGGGAAAGAAGAACGAAGCCGGAAGTGCCAGGCTTCCAGATTTCAAACTATATTACGTAGCTAGAGTAATCAAAACAGCGTGGTATTGGCCCAAAAACAGACACACAGATCAATAGAACAGAGCAGAGAGCCCAGAAATAAACCTATGATTATATGGTCAATTAGTCTACAGCAAAGGAGGCAAGAATATAAGATGGAGAAAATACAGTTTCTTCAATACATGGTGCTGGGAAAACTGGACAGCTATATGAGAAAGAATAAAACTAGATCACTTCCTTACACCATATACACATATAAACCCAAAACAGATTAAAGACTTAAGTGGAAGACCTGAAACCATAAAACTCCTCAAAGAAAACAGGCAGTAAGCTCTTCAACATTGGTCTTAGCTATATTTTTTGGATCAGTTTCCTCCAGGCAAAGGAAACAAAAGCAAAAATAAACGAATGGGACTACATCAGACTGAAAATCTTTTGCACCGCAAAGGAAACCATCAACAAAACAAAAAGGCAACCTACTGAACGGGAAGAGAGGTATGCAAATGATATATCTGATAAGAGATTAACATCCAAAATCTATAAAGAACCCATACAACTCCATATAACAAAAATAAACAATCTGACTAAAAAATGGGCAGAGGACCTGAATAGGCGTTTTTCCAAAGACGTCCAGATGGCCAACAGACACAAGAAAAGATGCTCAACATCACTAACCATCAGGGAAATGCAAAGCAAAACCACCATGAGCTATCACTTCCCATCTGTCAGAATGGCTTTTACCAAAAAGACAAGAAATAACGAGTATTGATGAGGATGTGGAGAAAAGGGAGCTCCTCTTGTACTGTTGGTGGTATTGTCAATTGGTGTAGCCACTCTGGAAATCGGTATGGAGTTTCCACAAAAAATCAAATGTAGAATTACTATATGATCCAGCAATTCCACTTCTAGGTATTTATCTGAAGAAAAGGAAAGTGCTACTTTGAAAAGATATATGTACTCCTAGGGTCGTCAAAGCATTTATGGACACTAGCCAAGATATGGAAGCAACCTAAATGTCCATCAATAGATGAATGGATAAAGAAGATGCAACATATATCTACAGTGGACCATTATGCAGCCATAATAAAGAATGAACTCGGGGAGAGAGCGGCAAGATGGCGGAGGAGTAGGAGACCGATTATCATCAGGTCCCAGGAAT
>LNAC01000382.1:0-101476 GCA_002007465.1 Ailurus styani
TGAATTCCTGGGACCTGATGATAATCGGTCTCCTACTCCTCCACCATCTTGCCGCTCCCTCCAGGCCAGATTTCTTAATCTACATTTGGTTCTTTCACTGTATTTTTAGAGACTGATAGATTGTAAAAGAAAGAACACTGACCGGTACTTACTAAGACTAATACGGTACCTGCTTCCTCTCATGAAACGTTTCTCCTGAGAAGACTACATGTCTCCTTCTGGCTTCTAAAGCTTTCAGGCCAAAAGTTTTAGGGTGCCCCCCTCATCTTCATGTTCCTTATTAAGAGTGCCCTTCTCCAATTAAGGAATTGATTCCATTTATGATAGCACTAAAAATCATAAGATACTTAGGAATAAACCTAACGAGAGAGGTTAAAGATCTATACTCTAGAAATTATAGAACACATATGAAAGAAATTGAGGAAGACACAGAGATGGAAAAACATTCCATGCTCATAGGTTGGAAGAATAAACGTTGTGCAAATGCCTGTGCTGCCCAGAGCAATCTACACTTTCAATGAAATCCCTATCAAAATACCATCAACATTTTTCACAGAGCTGGAACAAACAATCCTAAAATTTGTATGGAACCAGAGAAGACTCCAAATCGCCAGGGGACTGTTGAAAAAGAAAACCAAAGCTGGAGGCATCATAATGCCTGATTTCAAGCTATATTATAAAGCTGTGATCATCAAGACAGCATGGCACAAAAAAAGACACATAGACCAATGGAACAGAATAGAGAACCCAGAAATGGACCCTCAACTCTCTGGTCAACTAATCTTCAACAAATCAGGAAAGAATATCCAATGGAATGGTCTCTAATAAATGATGTTGGGAAAATTGGACAGCCACATGCAAAGAATGAAGCTGGACCATTCTCTTACACCATACACAAAGATAAACTCAAAATGGATGAAAGACCTAAATGTGAAAAAGGAATCCATCAAAATCCTAGAGGAAAACATAGTAACCTCTTTGACACTGGCCACAGCGACTTCTTTCAAGACATGTCTCTAAAGGCAAGGGAAACAAAAGCAAAAATGAACTTTTGGGACTTTGTCAAAATAAAAAACTTCTGCAGAGCAAAGGAAATAGTCAACAAAACTAAGAGGCAACTCACGGAATGGGAGAAGATATTTGCAAATGACACTATGGATAAAGGGCTGGTATCCAAGATCTATAAAGAACTTCTCAAACTCAACACCAAGAAAAAAATAATCTAGTCAAGAAATGGGCAGAAGACATGAACAGACACTTCTTCAAAGCAGATGTACAAATGGCTAACAGACACATGAACAAACGCTCAACATCACTAGCCATCAGGGAAATACAAATCAAAACCACAATGAGATACCACCTTATACCAGTTAGTATGGTAAATATTAACAGGACGGGAAATAACAAGTGTTGATGAGGATGTGGAGAAAGGGGAACCCTCTTTCACTGTTGGTGGGAATGCAAGCTGGTACAGCCACTCTGGAAAACAATTTGGAGGTTCCTCAAGACGTTAAAAATAGAGCTATCCTATGACCTAGCAATTGCACTACTAGGTATTTACCCCCAAAGATACAGACATAGTGAAAAGAAGGGCCACATGCCCCACAATGTTCATAGAAGCAATGTCCACAATAGCCAAACTGTGGAAGGAGCTGAGATGCCTGCCCTTCAACAGATTAACTGATAAAGATGTGGTTCATATATACAATGGGATATTACTCAGCCCTCAGAAAGGATGAATACCCACCATTTGCACTGACATGGATGGAACTGGAGGGGATTATGCTAAGTGAAATAAGTCAAGCAGAGAAAGACAATTACCATATGGTTTCACTCATATGTGGAATATAAGGAATAGCAGAGGAAGAGGGGAAGGGAAGGAAAACTGAACGGGAAGAAATCAAGAGAGGGAGACAAACCATGAGAGACCCTGGACTCTGGGAACCAAACTGAGGGTTAGAGAAGGGAAGGGGGGTGGGGGAATGGGGTAACTACGTGATGGGTACTAGGAAGGGTACGTGTGGTGATGAGCACTGTTATATGCAACTAAGGAATCACTGAACACTACACCAAAAACTAATGATGTATTGTATGTTGGCTAATTGAACATATTTAAAAAAAAGAATGCTCTTTTCCCTAGTCCTTGTACCACATAGAACAGGATCTAAGGAAGTGCCATGGGCAGTTTCCTTCATCTTCATCTTCTGGCTATCCTCTCTCAAATAATAGCCTTTTTCCTCCCGCCCCACTTATAATAGGGTCTGTTTGTAGGATGTATGTTCTCTTTGTTCTTCATTGCTATAGCAGAACACTGTCTTCTACATAAAAATAACTTCAACTCCTCTGAAGCACAGGCTGTCAGATTATACAAATTTAGAGAGATTTAGTATAGCACCCTGTGTAAAAGGGAAGGTGGTCCTGGAGCCACACTTCTTACGTTTGCAAAGTTTCAATTCCCTGTACTTCAATTTCCTCAATAAAAATTTCTCAATAAAATGGGGTTAGCATTTGCCTCGTAATTACGAGGCTTAAATAAATTAGTCCATATTTAAGACTTAGACTAGTGCCTAGTGCATAGCAAGCGCTCCATCAATGTTGGTCACTGTTGTCATCACCTACTGCTCAAGTGGGATAATTTTACTGTGCAATCTGTCTGTGCCCCTTTATCGTGCCTGGAATGTTTTTTCACAATGTCTTTACCCATCCCTATCAAAGACAGTCTCAAATGAAATTTTTCCCATGAAATATTTTTGTCAGATATAATTTCTATTTCCAAGTCAACTCCCTAGCTTTATACTCCATCTTAGTGATTATATTATACTTTTCATTAGTTAGACTCCAATTAAAAGGTGAGCTACTCTTGTCTGGAACAGATTAGTCACTTCTGTGTTTTTGATACCATTCTTACATAAGGGACCTTGAAATAGCTGTTGGACTTAATTACAAATTTTATGATTTACTGTATTAGTGGACCATATTAGAAGCCTGTAACTTACTGTCCCCACGTAACTCTCCTTTTTAGTTCTTCAAAGCAAAAGTAACACCCCAATTTCCTTATCCATAAATAGAAAGACTGTACATAATACATGACAACTATGATCAAGACAAAGTTCCTAGGAAGGTAATGGCGGAGGAACTTTTATCATATTAACTCTTCTGCAGACTGACGAGCTTAAAAAGGAAAAAAAAAATCTATTTAAAAGCACTGAAGAGCAAACAAGAGCAGGCAGGAACTGGCTGGATTTTATAACTGGAAGATCCTATTGGGTGAGATCCATGCTTATATGATTTCTTCTGAGCCCAGGAAGCTTCAACATCACTGGCTTGAGGTATGAGAGGATAGTGTTTAAGGTGGCTAAAAATTAAGAAGAGAAATCATGGACAGGAGGGAGACATAGAGGAGGAACCCTCAAACCAGTGTTTAAGTTGTTGGCTGACATGTAAGTGGGGGAAACTCCAATAAGCCCAGTGAAAAGTTAAGAACTGGACGTCTAACAGAGCAAGGATCTCTTCTCCTTACCACAAGGGATCAAAATTTGGGGTTTGAGTCCTACCAAGTTAAAGGTGTTTGGAAAGCATTCTGGGCTTTCTAAACACCTCACTAACAATGAAACCCAAACCTCTACCAGTTCAAGGTGATTGTCCAGTAGTTCAACTGCCTTTCATTACCAGAGAATAAAAGGAAGATTATATACTTACCCAAGCTAGTGATAGGCACTCATTCCAGATGCTTACAAGTATTATTCAGTCCTGTGACTTTAAGACTAATAAAGTGTAGGATTGGTGGGTGGTAGGCAAAGAAAAATGGCTAGTAGTACAGAGTCAGTGAGCCACTAGCATCTAGTTTAGAATTAGAGAATATGTTAGACACAATAAAGTTATTATAAAACATGAATTTATTTACAACCAAAATGGAACCATATCTGAACAAACTTTTTAAAAAGGAAAACAAAAGTCTATCTTTTATTCTTATACATAGATTTACTTAAAGATCAGTTTTAAATGACATAAAACCACAATATAATTGTAGAAGTCAAACTTTTCCATTTTACAGCATGGTTATCTAACAAAATATAAAAACTAAAAGCACAACATGTATTTATAGGTTTTTTAAAAAAGATTAAGCTTTTCCAGTCAAAATTTTTAAAAAATTCCAAAGTATGTTATGTTTGACTGACAATTTGCTTCCAAATGGGAGTCTCTTTGGAGAAACTAAATAATTTTCAAACAACTATGCTCCTCCATTTGGTAGCTGGAATCATCTAATTTAAAAAAAGGTCTTTATTTCAATGTATATATGGCTAAGACCCCAGTCCTTGGTTTTTGGGTTTTTTTTTTTCCCTCTCCCTTAAATTCGTAAGTACATACATATTTCACTCTGAGATACCATCACCAAAACAGAAATAGAGGATAACTTGGCAGATGGAAGATTATCTGCTCCTGGAATAGCCAAAATTAGTGTGGGCCTCATAGTCCTGACTTATAAAAACAGGGAGTATGATGACATTCCTCAAGCTTTTCTTTCTAAAATGCTATTATTTTGATTTTGAAGGTAGACTTGATGTCCTTCCCCCTTCCCCCATCAACTGATAGCAGTTAATGTGGGTTCCAGAGTCAGCCTGCTTTAGATGTGAATCCCAGCTCAGCCAGTTATTTTGCGATCGTGGGGAAAATACTTAATCTCCCTATACACAGTTTCTTCATGTGCAGAGTGAAAATATTAAAAACAGTACTGATCCCACAGGTTTGTTGTGATTCATAAATAATGAGTAAAACACTTAAAATAGTGGCTAATTTAATGATATAGGAGTTTTCGAATTTGTTACCATCATCATTCATTGACTGTGGGAAAAGATCTCATCTATATCATATGAAGTGAAGAATGCCATATGGGAAAATATCTTAGGTTAAATCACCTAAGACAGGATTACAAAACACAAAAATGATTGTTTTTTACATTTACCTTAGCTTCATATAATTTAGAAAATATTGTGAATAACATTATAATAAATAGACATGGATGGCTATAAATTACTTTGTAGTTCAAAACTTAAAACTATAAAAAAAGTTAACACAGATTTAAAAAGTTTAATTACCAGAACACTCGGAAATGTAGTACAATATCACCACCTAGTGGATACTGATTTAAAAACATTTTATAGATAGCGCTTGCCCTATTTATCTTGAGGAAAATCCTTTTCAAATAGAAGCACATTCTCTTCACTAATGTAAAGGGGATTTAAAAAATAGAAAACAAATTTAAACTACATTATCAGTATTCTTAAACACTATAGCTAAAAATACCTCCTACTAAGCTGTGTATCTCAAATTTATTTCTAAACAAGGTAGCAGTTAAAAGCACAATTTTTGTTCAGAAATTTTTAAAATATATTAAAGACAGCATGCAATTCACCAGAAATACTTCACCATGACTTATCAATTAATTCAAAAAATATTAGTTGTAACAAACTTAATGGATTTCAAACCACTGGGTTGTGAGGCATCGTTAAAACAAAAAACAAAAAACAAAAACATTTACTCTACTTACTATCTGAATCTCTTCTGAAGCATTCCTGAAAAAGAAAATCTTGCCAATGAGTGGAGAAACTTACTTTTTTCTGGATACATTCCCAGACAGAGACTAAACAATTATAGAATGTACATCTTTTTTATCAGTTGAAATCTGCTGGCCCTTGATATAAACTTCAGGGAATAAAGACTAATCGAATCCTTCTTCCAAATAATTACTCTTCAATTATGAGAGCTTATCAAGTTGTAGGATTTATACTTCTCCAAGTTAAAAACCCTAAATATTCTTTTAAAAATCCTTTCTCTTACAACTATCTATTTGTCCTCCCTTAAACAGCTGCTAGCATTTAAAAAAAATGACTACATACAAAAAACAATAGGTCATGAATGTTCTGGCTAATGCAGAGTAAAGAGTACCACCTCTCTCCACATTTTACTTCTCTTAATGAAAAATTTTCTCACTGAGGCAGTCTCACTCAGTTAAAAACTCACAGGCTTGAGGGGTGCCTGGGTGGCTCAGTCGTTAAGCATCTGCCTTCGGTTCACGTCATGATCCCAGGGTCCTGGGATCGAGTTCCACATTGGGGCTCCCTGATTGGCGGAAAGCCTACTTCTCCCCCTCCTACTCCCCCTGCTTGTGTTCCCTCTCTTGCTGTGTGTCTCTCTGTCAAATAAATAAATAAAATCTTAAAAGAACAAAACAACACAAAAAAGCTCAAAGGCCTGAGAGTCAGGCCAATCTATGTTCTTAAGTGGCAGCATGGACTTTGGGCGACCTGCCTGATCTGCCTTAACTTTCTTTTCTCCAGCAGTCAAAGAGAAATCAGTATCTGCTTCATAAAAGTATGAATAGGATCAAATGAGACAATGTTTATAAATCAGCCAGTACAATGTCTAGAACATTGTAGGTGCGCAATAAATGACAGCAATTATTAGTTACCATTAGGAAAGAGAGTTTTCTTCCCTCTCTTCCTCATTTTGCACGTTCCCCCCAACCCCAACAGTCCAACTGAACTCAATCATGGTAAAGTTCCAGTCAGTGTGAAAAAAATCAATACAACGCTTAATATTTATCTCCTCAGAAAAATACTGTATCTCTTTCTGTCTGATGATGATGCACTGGGCTCAAATTTAATTAACATTAAATTCATCAAATGCCCAATTTTAAACAAGAAAATACAATGATATCATTGGATTTCTTCGCTGTGGCAACACTTCTTACCCTAGAAATAACTTCCAAATGTTGAAGAATTTAGTGTTAGATTCATGGGTGTTAAAAAATATATCATCGATCCATTTTTATTATAATTTTCCCAGCTATACAAATTTTAATATATTAGAAATGTTGGTCACACTGTCCACATTTAAACAGATTTAAAAAGTACCCTAAATAAAAAATGACAGCTATCCCTAAAATACTAAAATGCAGGTTAACTAAAATAACACAAATTATTCAATTGGTTGAAATCTCTTTTCCCTTAAAAGTTTAATAAGCATCAGAAGTTTTACTGCTACTGTATTTAAATGGTTGAAAGTTACTTATTTTTTATTTTAAATAGCAATAATTCTGAAATCACATCCTATTATAACAACATATAACATATTTACAAGTAGATACATGTATAAGTTTTAAACACTACAGTAAATAAAAAAATTTAAAACTAGGTCAGAAAATTTAGGCAGAAAAATGTTTAGGATGGCTTTCATCATGAAGCATGTGATTTATCTCCTAAAATTAGCTTATGGTTATATAGTATGTTTTTTTCTAAGACATTCACTTCATTCTATACTAAAAACTTCATTGCGTATACATTTATTTGACATTTACTATATATTTATGAACTTTATGGATATATGGAGGGGGCTGAATTATTTCTGAAATAAGGCTAGACAAACGTCAGACAAGAATAACCAGAGTCATGACGAATACAGTTCTCATTTGAAATGAGGACAAAAGATTAAATCACTTGCTTTATTGAATCTAAAGCCACAAATACAGAAATCCTAACTTTCATGTTAAATGCTTTTTCTATAAGCCCATGGTTCCTAAGTCATATTTAAATTTCCATTCAAAAAAGTTTTTTCATATTACTTGCATACTTCTTTCTTTTTTCACTTAAGAAAATTCTAATTGCCTCAAAGATAATAAATGCTCTCAACCTAATCAACATGAATTCATTTTTCCTATCAACATTTTACTTAAATGTTTACCTAAAATAACTGTCCACTATTTAGGGAGTATAATAAAAAAACGAGGATCCCTTTTCTTCTCCTCTCCTGTTTTCACATAATTATCAAGAAAAAAAGATGTCAAGCACAGTGGCAGTTAAATTCAAACTAGAAATACACTATATTAAGCTACTTATCTATTAGAAATAAACTACATTAATGCTACTTATATTAATATACTTCAAGATAGACTAAGCACATTCCAAAAATAACTTTAAAAAGAGGAGGAAGAGGCCAGACAGCTAACATAATTTCTCTTACCAAAATGACATTCTATGTTTAATAAGCTCAGGAACATTGTATTTCCAAATAATTTTAAATCACAGTCAGATACATTAAAAAGATTTCTAGGTATCCACTAACAGAAAACATAAATATGCGAGGAGACACACAGCAAGCTGCAAGCTTACTAACACCACAGAAAGGAAGTACTTTTTATCTATGGAATTTCACGTAAGGTAGAAAAAGTTCAAAAAGATTTATTACAAGGCTTAAAAATGTATGGACTAAATCTTTCTATGTCGTTTTTTAAAATAATCCTACTTAGAGACTTCAACAATAATTGCAAGGCTCCACAGCCTCTCCAACTTATTGATACTTTTTAAAAATAATCATCTTTTAATCAAGAAGTTCAATTACGTTTAATTTCTTAAAAATTCATGTCAAAAACATGTACTCGATATCTTGAAAAATATTCAGAACACAAATGCAACTTAGGATATTTCTAAAAGCTACACTCCACAGCAACTTTTAATTCACAGTAACCTTTTCTAATATGTTAAGTACTGTATTTTATATACTTTATAGAAAACACGGAAAGTTAACCTGTTTCCCTCTAAGTGTGGATTTCCTCCAAACAATCTCTTAAAATAGCAGGAATTCAACATTTACAAATGAACTGGAACAGTGATTCCCCCAACCTATGGAGTGGAATGGTTTCCTCATGTTTGCCAGAATGGATTAGAGGGAAAGTTTTTGCGTCTCAGAAATATTCCTAATCACAAAAGCCTTGCATTAATAATAACAGATAAGGAGTTATTTATTTTGATGTCCTGAACTCAGATCTTCATTATGAAATAATAATTTCTTTGTGTTTTCTTACCTAATTACCAAAAAACAAAATGAGCAAAAACATCTGTCAACAATCACTGTTACAACTCGAGTCAATCTACTTCCTAAGCACTGAACAGAGTACAAGACTGCCCTGTACTTATTACTCAAGACTGCACCTGTAATTTTCACCTGCACAATTTTATATTTGCAAATGCAGAATACTTCCTACATCTACCCACTGTTTAAAACCCAAAGAAAGCACAAACCAACACTGAAGACAAAGTGATTTTTTCACAGTTACTTTTGTTTACAAATGTAAAGTGAGATTAAAAGATAAATTGTATTCACAGTTCTAAGTTTGCATGTCAAAATTAACATGTCCAAATAATACTTTTCTGTAAGGGAACGACAACCCAATGAATGTACGAGAAACAGAATCCAAAGACTCACACAAAAAATTCTATTGAAGCGGTTGCTCCCCAATCTACAAAGTAAGACTAGATCAAATGATTTCTAAACTTCCTTTCAATTCTAACTATTTTGGATAATGGAATAAAATACCAATAGCCTTTTCTTCTGTAATTATGTTATCTCAGAATTACCTTTCAGTAAAAACATAATTTAAAATATCTCAGCAAAGAAATTATTTCCTACTAATTTTATGAGGTTTACCGTAAAATATCCTTTGGTAACTTCAGTGGGTGAAAAGCAACCCACAAAAAAGATGTTTACTCAGAACCTGTAAATGTGCCCTTATTTGGTAAAAAGGTCTTTGCAGATTTAATTAAAGATCTCAACATGAGACCATCCTGGATTAGGGTAAACCCTAACCTAACGACATCGTCTTTAGAAGATAAAGAAGACCATGTGAAGACAGGCAGATTGGAGCGCTGAATCTAGAAACCAAGGAACAGCAAGGACTGCAGACAGCCATCAGAAACTAGATTCTCCCTCGGAGCCTCCGGAAGTAACCTTAATTTTAGACTTCCAGTCTTGAGAGCCATGAGAGACATTTCTTTAAGCTACCAAATTTGTTGTTATCTGTTACGGCAGCCATAGAAACTACACAGTAATGTATTTCAGAAAGAAAATCCCTTTTAAAAGGTATTATAATCGGCACAATTTATCTTTGGCCATCATACATTTCATACTAAGAATTAGTGAAAGGGAGGCACTTGGCTGGCTCAGTCGATAGAGTGTGCCACTCTTGATCTTGGGGTCATGAGTTTGAGACCCATGTTGGATGTAGAGATTACTTAAATAAATATTTTTTAAAAATAATTTGTGGGGTGCTGGGGAGGCTCACTGGGTTAAGTGCCCAATTCTTGATTTCAGTTCAGATCATGATCTCAGGGTTGTGAGACTGAGCCCCGCACTGAGCTCTGCACCAGGCATGGAGTCTGCTTAAGATTCTCTCTCTCCCTCTCTTTCTGCCCTCCCCTCCCTGCACCCCACCTCTAGCCGCTCCCACGTGCTTGCTCTTTTTCAAAAAAATAAATAAATAAAAAATAAAGAAAATAAAAATAAAGAACTAGTGAAAGGACTTGATCATTTCTAGACTTTTAACAAAAACCAACAACTTAATTACAAGATAAACCTAGATGAGCTTCTAATTTATAAGATTTATTATCTATGTGAGTCTATTTTGCCTTATGATTAAAATTATATTTACTGAAATGTTAAGTAACTTTTCAATCAAGAATATTACCTGATCATTTTAAGTTTTTCAAATACTTTGTCTGCTATTGCTTTCTGAAGAGAATTAATACATAAGTTTTAGTACTTTAAAGCTCAGTTTTCTTAAACTTACACCTATAAAATGTTTTCAAACTTTTTGAGTGGCCAGCAGTACCAAAGGGATATCATGAAATAACTACAAACAATTTCATTTTCCATTATTCAGGCTTACGGAGCAAGTCTTAAACTCTTCTCAGTTCTTTACCACTTCCTTGGATTTATTATATATGTTTAAAACACATATATCTGATGATTAGAACACAAAAAATCTGACCACTATTGTGCCCAAAAGAAAGTCCATAATTTTTACCTGTTCAGTTGTTCATTGTAGAGATAGTCTAAATAGTAAGTCTATTTTTTAGAATTCAAGGTATCTCTGATGTTACCACATAAACCTCTGAACGTCCTGACTATTTGGCCACTGAAAAGTCTTGTTCAGGAAAACATAAAAAGTTAGGAAATTAACAATTGCATAGCAACCCAGTTCACAAACAAGCCTAGATATAGGTGGCAGAGGTATGTTAAGCCTATAAATAACATAAGGTAAAATAAAGTAACGAAATTCTAGCAGTTTCTGAGGTACTGTAACAGTAAACAAGCATATGAAAAACATTAAATTCCAGAAAATTGACTTTGATTTCAATGAGTCAGCTATACTCCAACCAGCAAATATATATATTGGAACTAACAAGTATTTCACAATTTCGTATCTTTGAAAAACTCTTTTCCATACATAGAATGTATAATGTCTATTATCTGCGAGCAAGTATTTATGAGCATAAGTGAATTTCCAAACTAAAAACAGAGAGACTAAAGTAATCACAAAAAACTGAATTCTACGTTTCCAAACTAAACTGAGAAAAGCCCTAATTTTGCTAGGAGACAGTAGGTGAGGAAACGAAAAAAAGAGAGTAAAAGAGAAAAAGTAGAAGAGTTGAGGAAAATGTAGACAGGCTTCATGACTACTTCGATCACCAATAACAATCCCACCATTAACAACTACAAAAACACAAAACAGAAACATTAGAAGGATGTAGGGCCAAGTCAAAAGGAAAAGCATACTCAAGTTCTTAAAGGACATGGAATAACCCAAAAGAAACTGCAGAATTTTCCTGAATTCTGAAAATGGTCCTTTAATAGGGGGAAGCCTCTCTTCCTTTTTCTTTTGTAGCTCAGTTTTCCAAGCTTCAGTTAGTTTTTGTGCAATGACGTTTCCTGCGCAGAAGACAGCCCAGATGATATTAGTTTGACGAAACATGAAGCCACAAAATCCAAGCAAAGCTGAAGTTTTATGATTTCCATAAAGACACATCAAATAGGCAAAAAGAGTAAAAAACATGGATCCTGCTTCTGTATAATAAAGGAAGTTAAAAAAATAGAGTGTGGGAAATACCGCTAATGTTAATGTTGACAAGATTCTCTGGACACCTGAGGCAGCCTAAGGGGAAGAGAAAACACATGTAAAATTATTTTCACAATATATATGCCATTTCTGCTGAGCTAACAAAAGATTAATTAAAAAAAACTATCTGAATCTTAAGTAAAATTATTCAATATTAATCTTGTTTCTAGTTTTGCAAAAACACAATATGCATTTGTAAGGATGTTTTCTGGTACCTTTTAGTTATATCAATAGGTTTGGAAGCCATGAAGACAAGTCATGTGTATGCTAAAGCTTCTATGTCCTGAAGTACTTTGAGTCATTCAGCAAATAGTTAAGAAAGAGTTATTGTGTGGAAGACACTGAACTAAATTCTATAAAGAATATGCTGATGAATGGGACATAGGGTACATGGTGTCGTTTCCCTGAACTTAAGTCTTAGTGCCTCCAATGAGCATTCATTTAGCCATCATCATCAATTTCTTTTAAAGATACCCCCTTCGGAACCCTCCTACACTTGGTGGGAATGCAAGCTGGTGCAGCCACTAGGGTAAACAGTATGGAGGTTCCTCAAAAAGTTGAAATTAGAGCTACCCTCAGACCCAGCAATCACACTACTGGATATTTACCCTAAAGATACAAATGTAGTGATCCTCAGGGGCACGTGCAATCAAATGTTTATAGCAGCAATGTCCACAATAGCCAAACTATGGAAAGAACCTAGATGTCCATCAGCAGATGAATGGATAAAGATGTGGTATATATATATACAATGGAATACTATGCAGCCATCAAAGGAAACGAAATATTGCCATTTGCAATGACATGGATGAAACGAGAGGGCATTATGCTAAGTGAAATAAGTCAATCAGAGAAAGACAATTATCATATGATCTCTCTGATATGAGGAATTTGAGGGGCAGGGCAGGGGGTCATAGGAGGTAGAGAGGGAAAAAATGAGACAAGATGCGATAGGGAAGGAGACAAACTATAAGAGACTCTTAATCTCACAAAACAAACTGAGGGTTACTGGGGGGTGAGAGGGTAGGGATGGGGTGAATGGGTTATGGACATTGGGGAGGGTTTGTGCTTTGGTGAGTGCTGTGAAAGGTGTAAGCCTGATGATTCACAGACCTGTACCCCTAGGGCAAATAATAAAAAAAATAAAATAAAAAATAAAAAAATAAAGATACCCCCTTCAAAACTCTACAGTAGAGTGAATGTAATAAATATGTATATAGTGTTTATACTACTATACCCAATGATCTTACTGTTTAATGATGAACTTTCAGGGTTCTTCCTGAAAATAGGGGGCCCAGTCTAAAGTTAAATACCTTATTTTGGCATTTCTCACAGACTATTTCCCATTTTTAAAGCATTCTTATCTCCTGAAATTTTATCCTCCGCTTAATTTAAATCACCAAATCAGACCATGCCATTCTCTTGGTTAAAAATAAAGGCTGTTCATCACTTACTAGATAAAGTTCAAACCCTTTCTATGACATATAAGGACATTCATGACTTCACCTCTATCTACTTGTCCAGCCTCACATCCTTATACTTTATAACCTAGTTATTCCAAATAGCAATTCTCTCTGCATCTCGTTGTTCAACTCCTCTCTACCTTTGCTTATGCTTTTTCTCCTATCAGGGTTCATTCCCCATCCTACAGTCCTGTCTGTTCATCAAGATTCAGCTCAGGTACCATCTTTTCTGTGAAGTCTTACCCGAGGCCATCCATGCATCTTCCTGCCAGTCAGCCTGCAAAATAAGTGCTCCTCTACTCCTCTGTGTCCTCATAGCATCTTTTACCTATCTCCCTCTCAGCATTTACACTACTGATATCATTTAGGTTAAAAATAATTATTATTTATTGAGTCCTTACTATTCTATCAGGCATTGTTCTAAACGCCTTCCATTTCTTAAGCTCCTGTAGACCTTACAGTCCTGTGATGCAGATTCCATATTATTTCCATTTAATAGATGAAGACATGGAGTCACTAAGGGTAACCTGCTGAAAGTAATGCAACTTGTAAATGGACAGAATTCAAAGCAAGGCACTCCACTTCAAAATTCCTGAGGTAAATGTAGGTATTCCTCTGTCTTCCCTAGTGGAGATAAAAGTTAGTAAGAAAAAAAATACCTTATTTATTTCTGTGGTCTTACTGCCTAGCACACATAATAAGCACAATAAACATTTACTGAACTTATCTGATTCACATTTATTTCAGGTCTTACAAATAAATAAGTCATTCAAGTATTTAAATACTTTTTCTTCTAAAACGGGGTTGGGGGCTTGCTTTTTAGCTTAACAAAATATACACACAATGAGTTGAAGATACTTTTCACCAAAACTCATAAAACCAATTTATCAAAATTGTAGACCTGACTACCTATAAACTTGTAATAAATTATTTTGGGAACATACCTTGTGTCTGGGTTGTACCTTGCGGAAAAGCAAATAGAGCAAATAGAAGTTGCCTACGCTGAAGAGAAGATTAACAAATCGGAGCATTCCAATGGAGCAGACAACATGTTCCGACCATCCAAAGATCCAACTGGCAGGTTTGACCACTCCAACCGACAGCAGGTATAAGCCAGGTAATGTCGTAATCATGGGATCCCACTTAAAAAGGAAAAAGCCAACAATGAAGCAAGAGCCAGATGAAACACTGACGGGACTGACACAGGGAGGTCAAGCTCAAAAACATCTCTACCAACAATCAGACACTGTGAGAAGTTATTCTGTGACACAGTGGTTAAATAAGGGCTCAGCAGATCAAATGTCTCCTCTAAAGAAAAGTTTTGCTTATATTTTGCCTCTGGACCTGTTTTATGCAGAGGTATTTGTAACCAGTAGACACGATAACTTAAAATCAGTTTCCATTTCCAAGACCTACCCTTCAGAGATCCTGAGAGTATTTTGGTGATTACATTCCAAATGTTCCAGGTTTAAAGTGTGCAAACATTGGCTGGAACTCTGATGGTTTTGGAGAGAAAGAGGCATCTTAAGAGATCAAACCACATGCTCGATAATGATAGCTAACACATCCTGAGCCAAGAATTGTACTAAATCCCCTGTATTTAATCCTGCAAAATGTCCTATAGTAGATCCTGCTATAACTGTCATTCTCAGATGAGTAACCTGAAACTCAAAAAATCTCCAAGGTCAGGTAACTAGTAAACAACGGCACAAAGATTTAAAATCAGGTCTTTACCTACAGACTTCATATTTTTAAACACTATTCTATATTGCTTTCCCGGAAGAGTAAGGATAATAAATCTACTTTATTTATCTCTCCATTTACATAGCCAATCATATATTCAAATATGATGCCACTTCACTGGTGCCAGTCTACCCGGTTAACAGGAGGTTCTATAAACACCAAGGATGGAATTAATGGAACTTGACACTTCTTGGTGGCTGAAGATTTCCCCCATTCCCCACGGAATTCCCCATGGTATCCCACACTACCCGTTCCCTACGGTACCCCACAGGGACGCTCTTGACAAGTGAACTAAAGTTTTCTGATGTTTCCAAGGGGCATCCCGTTGCCTCTGCTCTAGGGACTGGGAGAGCTATTACCGGCTACTAAGAGGAAAACGTATTTCGTGCCTGGGTTGCACCCTGCGGTAAAACAAATACCTGGGTTCACATCCCAGAACATCTTCCTAGCACACAGATCTTCTTCTATCCATCTATTAAACAAATACTCAGCAGATCTCAGGGACAGGACAAGAGATCACCCAGTTCCTCTCATATTCCGAAGCTGGAAGGGTAGGTGGAGGGGCCGAAGGGATAAGGGCGGAAGAAAGTAGTGGAGGGGTTGCGTCGGCCCTCTCCGGCCTGTCCTAGCATGGGGACAGCTTGGGGACCCCACCTGCGAGAGGGAGAAATGGCCCTCACAGTAGCGCTGCGCCTGCGGCAGGTGGAAGATCTCGTCCATGTAGGGCTCTCGCAGCGCCCGGCTGAAGGCGGAGAAGAGGAGGCAGGACACTAAAAAGGTGCAGCTCAGGGCAGCCGAAAAGTAGTAGCCCTCGAGCTGCGCCATTCCTGCCCCCATAGCCACTGCCCAAGAACCGAGTCCTGGAAGATGTGCTCCGGGTTCTCGAGCCTGAGAACTCGAGCTTGAAACTCGGGCTCGAAATGGGCGCGCAAGGCGGGACTGGCCGGACAGGACTGTGCACAGCCGGAAAGCAGAGGATGCTGGGAGAGCGCGGACCCGGAGCTTCCGGAGAGATCCGGTCACTGTTTCCGGAGTGACGACTTTAGGTAACGGACCGGGCTGTGGCCTTGTCAATCACGTTGCGCAGGGCTCACTGGAGTGGCCAGAGCCACCAGGAGGGGCGGATCTCGGAGTCCGCGGGCGCCGCCCATTCGCCGCCTGACGCTTTGAAACGAAAGCCGCCGCGGGTTAGCCCGCGGCTTGCGTTTGGCTTTTTTGTTGCTCATTCCCATCCCCGACCAGGAGATGGCGTCGCTCCCCCACGTTTGCGATCTTCAAGCCTGAAAATTTGCACATTCCACCCCAGTTTTTCTGTCACGAGATCTGAATTGAAACCTGTGATTTCGTCAACTTTGGAGGGTGGGAGGGGAGCGTTGGTTATGGAAGCTGAGATGAACACTTTCAGATTAAAACTTGAAGGTGCAAGAGGCCCTTCACTGCTGTATGAACTTAACTAATGAGAGGATTTGGGGGGTTAAAAAAGCGTTCTTTCAGAATGTGGGTGCTCTCGAAGGGGATTTCGTTAAGTCGGCCAATCATAGTGCACACTGATAACCAGATGGCAGTCCTCTGTAGGAGTTGGGAAAAGCAGTTATTTTAGGATTGGGGGTGTTTTAGATAAGCCTTCCGTGTGCCTGCAAGTTTGATTGTTCCTGTTAATATCTCTATCACAGTATTTTATTTTTATTACTAAATAATAAGCATTGGCAGTTCGTATCACTTATATTTGAGGTCCCACTGTTAGGAGTTAGTTGGATAGTTAGGGCCAGGGTCCCCATCAAGAAAATACGGAGTCAGGACAGCTAAAATAAAACAGCACTGACATCCTGTTTTGCAGTTTGGACAGGACCGCACCAACATTTTGCTTTGCAGCCTTTGCAGAAATGACTTCGGCAAAATATCGCAAAATAAGACAAACACAAAGCATTTGTCAATATTACGGGCAAGGGGCAGTTAAGACATAAGCCCCCAGATATCAGGGGAAAAAAGAAAAAAGACCATCAGCACAGAGATATTAAGCTAATAGGGAGACAGATATGTGACCAAAGCTCTGATTGGCACAACCAGCGCACCCTGATTGCTTAAGACAGTTCTGCAAAAGAGGTCATAAAGACCCCTAAACATAGAAACGCGGATGGCAACTCTCTCAGTACCCCTCCGTCTCCTGGAGCTTTGTACTCTGGTGCAATAAACTTTACTTTGCTGCTCTCCACTCTTCGTCTGGTCTACGTCTTCATTCTTTGAAGCAGCGTGTCCAAGAAGCCGGGCACTAAGGGGACAAAAATCCTGTAACGCTACAAATAGCTTTTGCATACTAAAGCACTTCAATTGCTGGGCTGTTACAGGTTGTGTAGATTTCCCATGTTTCTTGTATTAGGATTTAGGGACAAGAGGTGACAGAGAGTTTTCGAAGGATGCTTAAAATAAATTATATCTTATAATTTTGCCTTGAGCATAGTTGCAATGTTTTGTAGAAAAATAACCTCTTGGGTAGTGTCAGTTATCTTTAGTGGGAATGCATCAGCAAAGAGTCCGGTTTTGCTTAGTGTTACAAACCTCAAGGTTTCCTGTTCTGCTCTTTCTCTGGGTCAAAGCTAATTCACACTGTCCCGATTCAGACAAATTAAGCTGCGTCCCTATTCAGTCTCTGCTATTTCCTCATTAATAACGGGGGCACAAGATGAATAAGGGGTAAGATGGGAACATATTTAGCCACTGGAATAGAAATCACGTCAGAATCCTGTTTTGATGTGATGCTTAGCTTTGTTTTCCCTCTTATCTCCCATTTTATGATTGAGTCCATGGTATAGTTACCTATTTGAGATCATGTCCGGATGATCCAGTCTTCAAAAAGTTGATATGGTCTACGAATAATAGCCCCAGATCCCATGACTTACTTAACTGTGACATATATGCTATAGGAGTGGAAAAGATCTTTTCCCTCTATTCTTCTAAATTCTCAACTCAGAGTCCAATAACAAAAGACAAATAAGCGAGAAAAAGCATATGAATTTATTTAATATAAATTTTACATGACACAGGAGCCTTTTACGGAACTGAAAACCTGAAGAAGATAGTTCAATCGGAGTATTTTTTATGCTAGGTTTAATGAAGAGTGGAAAGTAGTGAAAGGATATGGTAAGACAAAGGGTATGAGGTAAGTGTAGTAAACTCGAGGAAACTTAGCAAACCCTGTTCATTCAGATTCTTTTGTGTTCCTTTGACTTCAAAAATAAGGATGCTTCTTTCTTCTGGGTATCAGAAGGGCACCTCTCACGTGAAGGTTTTATGACCTTCTTCAGGTCAGAAAGTCCTCCCTAGGTTTTATGATCTGCTTCACTGGAAGATCAAAAACTCCTTCCTGCACATGCCATTTCTCAAATTCCTTTGGCTTGAAATATTCAGTATGCCAAGTTATCACATTTTGAGCTTGCGTGTCTTTTTTTTTTTTTAAGATTTTATTTATTTATTTCACAGAGATCACAAGGAGGCAGAGAGGCAGGCAGAGGGAGAGGGGGAAGCAGACTCTGAGCAGAGAGCCCGATGCGGCCTCGATCCCAGGACCCTGAGATCATGACCTGAGCCGAAAGCAGAGGCTTTAACCCACTGAGCCACCCAGGCGCCCTTGTGCTTGCATGTCTTAAACTTCCCTTCCCAAAAATATCTTGCAGTCTATTGATCTTACCCAGAAAGAGCGGGCAATTTTTGAAGATAGTAGAATAAGGCAAGAGATTTATGCTACACATTTCTTTCCATAGTAATAGCCATCAAGAGCTTACATTATACATCTGACATATGTATGTATATCTCACACATCCCTTTAAAGTATTTGGAAAATTTCAAGGAAATACAGGGTTTTAGAACTGCTAGGCATCTTCTTTAATAATCTACTTGATTCCATTTCTCAAAAGAATCTGAAGCTAATATAAGTGATTTACCTGAAATCACATAGAAAATGAGTGGCAGAGGCATGGGTAGAAATTAGAATATCAGCTCAAGAGTAATAAAATAACCCCATAGTCTTACGGTTTAAAACAATGTTCAATTTATACCGAAAGGAATGTTTTGTTAGTCTCAGTAACCTTATTTTTACATTCTACCCCTTTGTATTTCTATCTACCAAATTGAAAATACAGGTCTTGTTTTTTAAGATGTCCACATTGCAGAGTAATTGTGTTAAAATCTGCTGGAGAGCTTTGTAAAAATGTTAAATTCCAGGGTACCATCTCAAACTACTGAATAATAATTTTCAGATTTGGAAACCATCAGTGCAAAACATGGATGCTAAGACATTCTATTGGTGCAGTCTCTAATTGGAGATTGTCTTCACAGAACACTCCATTAGTTTGCTAGTGAATTATTTTTACTATCCCCAAATTGATGAAGTTTTGTCATTTACCAATCTCCAGTAACCTATAAATGCTTTTCCAAGGTCTGCCACTTAGTCAAGACTTAATAAAATAGCTATCGCTGGGGATTTTGAAGTAAGTTATATTTTATTATGCTTATCTTTAAAAACTAGAACATCATTCATATCCACCTTATATTCTTTGTTCAGGATTTCAACCCCAATTTCCCAAAGATATTTATTTTGTGGAAAAGAGTTATTACTAGGATTACTAATTCCATCAACATTGAATATCAGTTAAATTCTCTATTTTGTGCTGTATATGTAAATTATGATTTAAAAAAATAAAAGTTAGGCAAAGGGCACCTGGGTGTCTGTTGGTTAAGCATCTGCCTTCGGCTTAGGTCATGATCCCAGGGGTCCTGGGATCCAGTCCTGAGTTGGGTTCCCTGCTTGGAGGGGAGTCTGTTTCTCCCTCTTCCTCTCCCTCTGCCCCTCCCCCTGCTGGTCCTTGCTCTCGCTCTCTCTCTCTCTCTCTCAAATAAATAAATAAAATTTTTAAAAAAGGCCAAAACATGGGCAATTTTCTGCTGGGGTTCTAAGGATAGATAGTGTGCATAAGAAATAAACATTTGTTGGGGCGCCTGGGTGGCTCAGTGGGTTAAAGCCTCTGCCTTCGGCTCAGGTCATGATCTCAGGGTCCTGGGATTGAGGCCTGCATCAGGCTCTCTGCTCTGCGGGGAGCCTGCCTCCTCCTCTCTCTCTCTCTGCCTGCCTCTCTGCCTACTTGTAATCTCTCTCTCTCTGTGTCAAATAAATAAATAAAATCTTTAAAAAAAAAGAAATAAACATTTGTTGGTTTAAGCCATTCAGATTTTGAATTCATTACTGCCATAAGACTTAACCCATTCTGATCAATTTTGACATTCCTGATTTGATGAACTCACATAGAACTGTGTGTATATGAACTATGTGTGGAACACTCTTTCCCAAATAGTGAGTTCCCTAGAGATTGTAATTCTAATAATTGAGAAATATGTTTAAGTACCGCCTTACTTTGAAGTGATAGTCCAAATACCATTCTTCTTCTTACTGAACACTTTTCACTTGCTGCTGAATAGAAACACTGACCACTTGATAATCATAATTAGTCATGAGATGCCTTACTCAGTTCCAGGTGACAGTTCTAGCTAAGCAGGATACTGCACCTTGGGCCAAGGTTATAGATGATGACATTCAAAAAGCAACTCAAGCTTTCTTTTTTACTATTTTATTTAAATTCAATTAATTAACATATGGTGTATTATTAGTTTCAGATGTAGAGTCCACTTATTCATCAGTTGCTTATTACACCCAGTGCTCATTACCCAATGTGCCCTCCTTACTGCCCATCACCCAGTTACCCCATCCCCCAACCCACCTCCCCTCCAGCAACCCTCAGTTTGTTTCCTATTGTTATAGTCTCTTGGGGTTTGTCCCCCTTTGATTTTGTCTTATTTTATTTTCCCCTCCATTCCCCTATGATCCTTTGTTTCATTTCTTAAATTCTACATATAAATGAAATTATATGAAAATTGTCTTTCTCTGACTGACTTATTTTGTTTGGCATAATACCCTCCAGTTCCATCCACATCGTTGCAAATGGTTATTAGCCAGTATAGTAGCACTTTACTGAAAATATCTTGAAGGTATGATGTAGGGTGACCAATCTTCTTGGTGTGTTGAAGACTTCCCAGTTATAGCCTTGCAAGTTCCAGGAAATCCTTCAGTTCCAGACAAACAGAGATGGTTGGTCAGATGGAAAGTTATACCATAAAAACCAAAGTAAAACTTCCTACATATCCTTTATAACTGTGGTTCTTGAGGTGTGGTCTCTAGACCAGTAGTAGCATTAGCATCACCCAGGAACCTGCTAGAAATACAAGTTATTAAGCAATGCTTGAGACTTACTGAAACAGAAACTGCGGATCTAGCCAAGGAATCTGCCTTAAATATTCATTTAAAAATCAATTATTATTTTCTTAAATTCTCAGGTCAACCTGATGTACGTCTAAGTTTGAGAGCACTGCAGTCCTCTACATTACCTTTGCTCTTCTGGTCACTTGTGCAGATTTGTCACCTCTTTAGGACCGTTTCTTTGTTTTTGTTTTTGGTTTTTTTTCATCTTTTTTTTTTTTTTCTCATGGAGAGGAATTTAGCTTATCCAATTCTTCATCTCCAGGCTTTACCCTACTGAAAAACACAAAGTTGATCACCAAACAATATAGAGATTCCTTCCTCCTCAGCAGGTGGGGAAAAGAATTTAAATACTTACAATTTAATATTTTTGTATCACATAAAGTCATACGCAAACACATCTAATTTTTCTTCTTAAAAAATCTCTATGTAAAGAGAAACTGTTCTTTTTGGAACAATTGAGTAGCTGAGTAGTCCTATAGCTATTGCTGCCAGTTAAATGAGAAACATTCCAGGGAAAAGAAACTTCACAAAGCCTTTGCCCTTACACTATACAAAATTTAAAGAAACCGTAAATCGATTATTAAATGGATTGAGCTGTTATACTGATGAAATCACAGTACCATTAAATCAACCAAAGTGAAAAAGTTTAAAGGAAGACATCAACAATTTATAATTTTACATTTTTAATAAACACGGTAATAGGACCTTACTAATTTAAAAATTTCAGAGTTTGGACTGAGATTTATAATACAGATGTTATTACTGAAAAGACATGTATCCACGTTAATGTGAAATATTGAAGAGGGTTTCTGGGGCACTGGGCTGGGTCAGCGGGTGGACCGTGTGACTCTTGATCTCAGGATTGTTTGTTCAAGCCCCATGTTGAGCGTGGAGATGGCTTGAAAATTAAAAAAAAAAAATTAAGGTTTTATTTATTTGAGAGAAAGAGAGGATGAGTGAGAGAGAAAGCATGAGGCAGGGAAGGTCAGAGGGAGAAGCAGATTCCCTGCTGAGCAGCGAGCCTGATGCTGGACTGGACCCCGGGATTCCAGCAGCATGACCTGGCTGAAGGCGGTCACTTAACCAACTGAGCCACCCACGCGCCCCTAAAACTAAAATCTTAAAAAAATAAGAAAAATAAAATAAAGTGGAGATCCTGGAGCATTTTTTTTTAAAGGAAATATTGAAGAGTGTTTCGGTTTGCATATTTCCTTTTTGGTTTTAGAGGCAGAGCTAGAAGAAGACGGAGGAGCACACTTAGACTGATCATTGGGTGCCCTGCACCAACGGAAAGTTTGGCATACATTGAAAAATGCTGTTCTTTAATTATTTGTATGGTATTAGTGTAATGAGAACAGAGATAACCTGAATTCTCATTAATGAAATGTAAAGGCAGAAACCCTCACTTAGGCTTTATTTTCACTGCGCCAAGCAGAGATGTTGTAGGAAAGTTCCTGGTCTCTGGTCAACCTTCTCCTTTTAAGTTTCCTTTTGGTCTTGTTTTGTTTGTTTGTTTGTTTTGTATTGCTTTTCCGAATGAGACAACGCATCATATTAGAGGAATTACAATGATTTAATACAATAAAATGAAGTAGTACATTGTTTATTATTGTCTCAAAGCTCTAGCTTCTGTATCTGCCAGGTTTTGATGACTGATGATACATCTATGCAAAAATGGTTGAAATATAACCGTGTATTAAAGAAGTGGTTTTTCAAAAACTTATTTCCACTAGAGGGTGCTGACAGCTTCAGCAGAATTAGGACCAATTTATTGCCTTTCCTAGACTGATTCCAGTAGTGCTTTAGCTGTGTTTATCAGTCAGCATTCAAAATCTGCCTAACAAGACAGCCACCCAGGTTGGCTCTTTGTAGTTTTTCAAGCTCGTTATTTTCAGTATTAGTAGTTCATTCGCATTACTTTTTTGTATTGAGGTTCCTTATCATATGTAGTTTGAGAAACACTCTATGACCTTGTGATAAGTGCAAATTTAACTCAAAAAAACACAATCAAAAAGATAAAAAACCTTTTTGGTGTGTCCAGAAGGTGTATAATGGGACTTATTTTTAGCCTGGTAACTTAAGAAATGCAATGTAATAAATATCTAAGCACAATGTTTCCATTTGGCCACCATCATTATATACGCTATCTAACAATCTAAAATTTGCCCTTTCTTTTCTTCTTGAGAATTCAGTGCTCTGTGAGTATTTATCAAGCTAGCCTAAACAAAGGTGACTTTTGGGTAAATGGTAAATTTTGTGTTTTCTCTCCCAAACATGGGTACTCTGCAGTTGTAGAGAGAGGCTGGTGACAGTTCGGTTTTTCCACCTCTGCCACCTCTTGGTCAGATGGTTCATTGCAGTGAAAGCAAAACCTGACCAAATTCCTCAGAAAGTGGATGTGTGCTAGCTCCAATGAGGCAGGAGCAGGCATAAAATCTGTTCGTACGTGGAAAGAGCTCTTTTTCTCTGTCATTTGGTACGTCTCCTGGCCAGCACTTTCATGCTTGTCTTGTTCCTGAGCAGACGTGGTAATATTCTTACAGTACAATTCTGCTCTTCAGGCAGAATGGCTTTTTTAAGTGGAGAGAAACTGAATGGTTCCTTCTGGACCTCGAAGACATGGGTCCTATTATCACTTTAAATAGCAATGATGCTCTCAGTCAAAGGGCTCTTTTATAAAAGTCACATTAATGACTGCAATTTGAAATATGCAGATATAGGATCTTTTTTAAAAGGTAACTTGAAAAAATAAATAAATTGGTTTTATTGAGATATTACTTATACACAATAAAATTCACTCTTGAGTGAACTGTTCTATGCCTAATCCTCCATAGGGACCAATACAAGTCTCCCAGAGAGTCTCTTCAAGTGCTAATTAGCCAAACTTAAATAGTTGAGTCAAAGATAACTAATATGCTAAATAGTTGGTGGAAATACTTCAATTCAACTTAACCAATTCACAAACATATTATTTCCCAATCTGATGTAAATAGAACAGCTTTCTTAAAAATATTATATGCTTTCCTTAATATAGAATGTTCAAATATCATAAGTGGATTTGCACTAATTGCTTGCACAACTTGTAATCAACTCACATTCAATGCCACTGCCCTAGGCAAGAAGCCCTGGAAATATAATTTCTGTAGAAGGATATTCTTTTTACAACCTGTTTCTTCATGATTTCACTATTAATGTCTTTTCTTTTTTTTTCTTTTTCTTTTTCTTTTTTTTTTTTGACACATCTACCATAAGTTTAAGGCCAGGGTTGACAGACATTTTCTGTAAAGATCCAGACAGTAGCTATTTTCAGTGTTATGGCCATATGGTCTCTGCTGCAACTACTTAACTCTACTGCTGTAGTGTGAAAACAGACATAAACAGTACATAAACACAAAAACATGGCTGTATTCCAGTAAAAATTTATATACATAAACAACAGGCAGGATTTGACTCACTGATTATAGCTTGCCAAGACCCCCAATAAACCTAATAGTTTCCAACTTACTTATTAAGATTAAAATGTCAAAATCATTTTGTAATGGTGATATTACCAATCAATAATCAAGGCAGCATTCAAACTCCTATATATCCTGTGAACACCAAAGGTATTATTTCAACTAAGATTAGTTACTATTTACAACCTCGGTTAACATAAACACATACTTTTTCCTCCATCCCAGCCATAGCTCATAAATGTGCTACCTTAGGACAGTGAATCTATTGGGAAATAGTTTAAGGCCATCAGTAATTCACCAATTCATTAAATCTTCAACTATACTTCTGCATTAGAGAAGAACCTTATCTAGGTCATCAAATCTCAGGGTATTTCTTACTAAGAAGGAGAGGACTGTTGCTTCAAAGAAATAGAGATTTAGGGACCCCCTCCTGGCTTGTTGGTCTGTAGGAATGTTTCTCTTACTGAGGATTCCTTGTTGAAAGGCACGTTAACTAGGGTCAGGAAAATATCGACAGCTGGTGCTGTCTGAATTGTATGTTTCAAAAGATGAAACAGCATGAAAAATGAAGCGAGGCAGGTTCTGCAGATCAGAAAGATGTGCCTGAAGAGCAAGTTTTCAATGATGATGACACTGGCTTATTTTACAAGGGTTTTAGCAAACACACTTATATGACTCAAATGGGATGGATTTTGTTTGACAAAAATGCTATGACCAGAGACTCACAGGTCCGTATTTGCTAATTCAGTGTTTGTGGTGACTTTGTAGAACATACCAGAAATAATGAGAATCAACTGTGTATCACTTTAAGCAGAAGTATTCAAAGCCACTGCCCAATTAGCTTCTTGTTTTATTCCCTCTGCCATGAGAATGTCAGGACCTAAATAAGGACTGTTTCTTAAGCCTGAGCTCTGAAATGGGAATGCACAAAAAGTAGAGTCACAGTAGCCAACCCCCAGCTATCTATGTGCAATATGAATGAGAAATAAATGTTGCTTGAGGTTGTTAAAGCTGTAAAGCTACCTAATATAATGCACTTATCATCTTGCCAAAAGTATTTATCAGTGAAAAATGATTTATGTAAACACTTGATAACAAGTAACATGTTCTATGTCTTACATAGTGTCAAACACACAGCAGCCCTCCATAATTATTGAATGAATGAATAAATGGATGAAATAAAAGAGAACTAGGAGATGTCATAGGATATAATATCACCCACATTTGTTTGGGAGGGATAAAAGTAGTTAGAGTGACTGGGGTTCCTTATTCTTCCCCATTATGCAGGGTTCCGCATGTTCTTGTGTAAGGCAGGCCACATTCCTAAGACATGATGGGGAAGATTGGAACTAACTGATTTGACTACATTGGGCTCCAGGTCATTAAGGTTGCTTTTGACCCTGGCAGAGTGGATATTGTCTCTAATAGTGACCCCTTAAATTGACTACAACTTCATGGTCCAGTATGGCTCCACCCATGGCAAGTTCAGTGGCTCAATCTAGGGTGAAACATGGAAGCTTGTCATTAACAGAAAGCTCATCTCCATCTTCCAGGAGCAAGATCCTGCCAACATCAAATGGGGTGATCCTGGTGGTGAATAGGCTGTTGAGTCTACTGGTGTCTTTACCAACTTGGAGAAGGATAGGTCTCCCTTGAAAGGTGGAAGAAAAAAGGTCATCATCTCTGCCTCTTACACTGATACCCCCATGTTTGGAATGGGCATGAACCAGGAGAAGTATGACAACTTCCTCAAGATTGTCAGAAATTTCTTCTGCACTACCAAGTGCTTGGCCTTTTTGGCCAAGGTCATCCATGACAACATTGACAAGGTGCAAGGACTCATGACCACAATCCATGCCATCACTGGATGGTCCCTCTGAGAAGCTGTGGCATGATGGCCATGAGACTGCTCAAAACATCATCCCTGCTTCTACTGGCACTGCCAAGATTATGGGCGTGGTCGTCCCTGAGCTAAATAGGAGTTCACTGGCATTGCTTTCTGTTTCCCCATCCCCAAAATGTCAGTTGTGGATTTGCTCTATAATCTGGAGAAAGCTGCCAAATATGATGACATCAAGAAGGCAATGAAGCAAACATTTTAAGTTTACCTGAAGGACATTCTGGGCTACCTTGAGAATCAGATTATGATCCTGCAAATTTGACAGTGACATCCACTCTTCTACCTTTGATGTTGGGACTGGCATTGCCATCAATGACCACTTTGTAAAGCTTATTTCCTGATATGACAGTAAATTTGGCTACAGCAACAGGGTGGTGGACCTTATGGTCCACATGGCCTCTGAAAGCAAGAACAAAAAAGGAAGAGACAAGCCCTCAGCTGCTGAGGAGTTCTTGCTCCAACTCACCCCCCAACACACTGAGAGTCTCCTGACCCTTGCACAGTTTCCATCCAAGACCCCCTGAAGAAGAGGAAGGGCTTGGGAACCCTACCTTGTCATGTATCATCAATAAAGTTCAGTGTACCCAGTCATAAACAAACAAACAAACAAACAAGGTCTTTGGGGATTACTTGAGGACATGGGAATAGATTGGATCCTAGAATCATCATAAAGCCATTGTCCAGCTCTGTGCAACACCATTTGCTCAAGAAGCTGGTACTAATTCAGTCTAGAAAATAGTTTGTTGAAGCTTGAGTGAGTGATGAGCCTTGTGCTTGATGTGCTTCCAGTAAATATTTAATAAATATCTGTTGATCATAATATCATATTAAATAACATTTCATGAAAAATGTATCCTGTCTCATTAAAATAAGGAAATAACTAGAACCCAGAGATACCTCATCATGATTATAATATTTCTTTGATGAGCAAATGAGTGATTAAAAAATTCCATGTTACTAAATCAAGGCCATAGCAACACAAATTTATTTTGTTCATTTATTTTGAAGAACTCATTTTAGCTTTAAATATTTATGACAGTTTTAAGCATGCTCACAAATGTAATGGCTTGTTTGGAAAGTGTAATTAAGTCTCTGCTTTGGGAGATATTGATATTATTAATGTGTCAAGATAAATCTGAAAGCATGGTGTAAAAATGGGAGCACTAATAGCCTAGTCCAAGTCACTGCCTTTCTGTCTGAGCAATTTATTTTTTTTAAAGATTTTATTTATTTATTTGAGAGAGAGAGAGAGAGAGAGAGAGAGAGAGAGAGAGAGAGAGCATGAGCAGGGGGAGGGGCAGAGAGAGAAGCAGACTCTTTGCTGAGCAGGGAGCCCAATGTGGGGCTCAATCCCAGGATCACAGAAGCGTGATCTGAGCCGAAGGTCGATGCTTAACCTACTGAGCCATCCAGGCACCCCCCGTTGAGCAGCTTTAAACATTATGTGTATATGATGAATCACTTACATCCAGAAGAGTAAAAGTTAATGTAAAATCCAACTCCTTGGGACTACTACCATTGTCTCCTTTCTTGATATTGCAGGTGGGTAATATTTCATTTATGTCACACCTGACATTTTGGAAGGATAATAAAATGTAACATAATGTCTTTTATTTGTGTCTTAGAAGGTTTTTCTAGACACCATAGTTGTTCCAAGTCCAGAAGACTCTGTCAGCCCAAACTGGACAAATTACCATTACTACAAGGAGAACTTATAACTGTTTTTTGGTCTTTTTTGTGTTTTTTAAGTTTTACAGTGACATGCTAATTTAAAAAATTCTAAAACATTGTAGTATTTGCTTATAAAATCAATGAATTACTGCAAGTATAAAACAGAGTCTGAGCTTTAACTATTTTATTGCTAGAGAAAGTCCATTGTAGAATTTGGTTAAGGGCAAAAAAGGCTTCATGTGAATCTGAAAGATTTTGATACATAGTCATTCAATAAAACAGGTGCTTAATATATTAACTATAGAAGGTAAAAATATTTGTCTGACAAATTTTTGAGAAAATTAACGCACCTGCAAAACTACCCATAAACCAGATTCATTTACTCTTAGGATTGGATAAACCTTCTCAAAGATGCTTAGGGTTATAATAAAGAACAATAAAATTTAATTAGGTATCAAAAAAAGGGGGGGAAAGAGGGAGGGAGGAAGGGGAGATATTGAGAGAGAGCGACATGCGAAAAGGTAAAGATGTATAAAAACCTGAGTGGTTTGAAGAAGTTCATTCAAATTTGATTTTCAGGAGAAAACTATAGAGAAATACACACATTTTTAGCGTAGGCCATTTGAATCCCCATCCTGTGTGCTAATAAATCTCTTTGTGCAAGGACATTGCAGGATAAATGACAGCATAACAGCTCTTTAAGAGATACTGGTTCTCAGAAGTATTTGGTTTCTTTTTTGTCTCTTGGTTTTTGTTTTTGTTTTTGTTTTGTTTTAGAGAGAGAGAAAATGCAAGCAGGGAAGGGCAACGGAGGAGGGGGAAGCCAACACGGCCTGTATTTCTTAACCCTGAGACCACGACCTGAGCCGAAATCAAGAGCCAGACACTTAACCAACTGAGCCATCCAGGCGCCCCAAAAGTATTTGTATTTTCCGTCCTTTACTGTCCTCAGACATGCTCACTTTATTGATCTTTCAAGATACATCAGATCAAACTTTGGCCAAAATTGATGTGGTTACGAGAAGGATAGCTATTTCTTACATACTTTTTTAGAAGTGCTTTGCACTCTAAGGAAAATGGAATCTTTTAAGATGAGGACTGAGATTACCTCTAAGTCAACACTTTATCTGTTTTTGAAAGTAAATCATCTGCTAATGGAAAACATCTTTTTCCAGCATGAATCAAATTATTGTGCACTAAATTTCCTGCTGGAGAGAGTAGATTCCTGGCAATATGATGTTATATTTGCATTTTGATAATACACACTTTTAGGCTGTTCCCTTCAAATTCAGAGAAATACAAATATACTATGCCAGAGTATTCTTGAGAGAAATAGAAGTAGTGCATTGTATTTTACCAAACACATTTATGGAGCTTCTAATAAAATCTGTAATATTTATAAATCAAGCAGCCAAGGAATAAAATACCTTACTTTTCATAAAGGAGGATACATGCATCTGTTTCACCAGGGATAAGCTTATGTCATTTTTCCAGGAGGACGTCAATTATCTGTAAGAGTTGTTTCTATTACAGGAAGAGTCTTCAAGGCCAACATGTGAATGTTGTTCACACTAGGATACAGATGAAATGTTTAGATTCTCGTCAATATAGTCTTGGGAATAAAAGAAAAGAATACAATAACAAAAAAAGAGTTAAGATTCCTTTATAATCAAATAACTTAGTTTAATTAAAGAAAGATTAAATTTTAAAATATCAATTTGTATATAACCTGCAGAAACAAATTTATTCAGTGAAGCTACTAGATGTGTAAAGACACCAGCATTAAAAATAAACATGCTTGGAACCCTTGATACTGTACTAAATTCTATGAAGTTTTTATTGTGACAGTGCCCATTCAGTAAGAATAAAAAATAATCTAAAACTAAAAACTTGATGGCCATTACTCGCAGCATACCAATAATTCTAATTTGATTTGCTTTCAAATTTGCATGGTGATTTCTTTGGTAGCCCCTTTTAGCCATAATGTGGGGTATAATGACACAAATAAGAAGGCTTGAAGAAGTTAACTTAATTATGCAAGAGGGAAGACCGTCTAACTTCAGGTTTATCATTATTTATAATAAACATGGTGGGAGAATAGGGAGTTATGTGAAAAGAATTTACTGAAACTATATTAATGTAATGCTTAATAAAGAAAATGTAAAAAAGGAAAGAAAGAAAAAGAAAGAAAGAAAGAAAGAAAGAAAGAAAGAAAGAAAGAAAGAAAGAAAGAAAGTGTATATATACCCAAACTCCTGTTTCCAAGGTGTCCACTCCATCACAAAACTTCTGAGTTTGGGGGCACCTGTGTGGCTCAATCAGTTAAGGGTCAGTCAGTTAGGCATCTGCCTTGGCTCAGGTCATGATCCCAGGGTCCTGGGATGGAGCCCCACATTGCTTCTCCCTCTCCCTCGGCCTCTCCCTCTGCCTGCCACTCTGCCTGCTTATTCTCTTTTTCTCTCTGTCAAATAAATAAATAAATAAATAAATAAATAAATTCATAGTTTTGAGACATAACTTACATACCCAGCTTTCTTTTAAAATAGAGAATTCTATCTTTTAACAAGTATTTATTGAGCACTAAGATTAAGGGAAAAGCAGTTAAAAAGATAGAAATGATTCCTTTATTCATGGCCTATCATCTATCATAGTGTCTATCAATAGATGCCTACTAAAGATATAGAATTCCTCATAAGAATTTTAAATTTTTTATTTTAATTTAAAAAGATAAATAGATAAATGTAAATATATTCTAAGTAAGTGCTGTCCAGTAAGTGCTCATAATAAAAATGTTCAGTTTTATGCTGTTCAACATGGTAACTACTAGCATGTGTGACTATTTAGTATCGAAACAGGACTAGTGTGACGAATGAACTGAGACTTTCGGTTTTACTTTATTTAAAATAATTTAAATTAAAATTTAAATATTCACATATGCCTCGCAACTACTGTGCTGGCAAGTATAGTTCCAGATGTTCTCAGAATTGAACGGTACCATTTGAACTAAGCACTTCTGGGCTGGGGTTTTTGTTTGTTTGTTTGTTTGTTTGTTTGTTTATAATCAGGCTTAACCATGTGAAGCCCAAATGATATCACGGTCTCCCTTCCTATTAAGGAAGGTTTCCAAATAGTTTAAGTATTGAAAGATAGTGGAAGTTTTCAGGCATCACAAACTAGTAAATAAGAATGCTTTACTGAAAAGGTCCAAAGCATAGTAGCAAGTATGCAATTCAGGTTATAAGTAGTGATTTATGTCCATTAAAATAGCATTACCTGGGGTGCCTGGGTGGCTCAGTGGGTTAAAGCGCTGCCTTCCGCTCAGGTCATGATTTCAGGGTCCTGAGATTGAGCCCTGCATCAGGCTCCCTGCTCAGCAAGGAGCCTGCTTTCTCCTCTCTGCCTGCCTCTCTGCCTACTTGTAATCTCTCTCTCTGTCAAAATAAATAAATAAAATCTTAAAAAAAAAATAGCATTACCTCCCAAATTAAATTAGTATCAACAAATTGAAGCATGAACTTTAAAAACTGATTAGTTTGTAAATTTACTTGTGTATAAAGATTTATTTATTTGAGAGAGAGAAAGAGTGACCGTGTGTGCGTGTACACACACACACACACACACACACACACACACACGCGCGTGGGGAGGAAGGAGCAGAGGGAGAGAATCCCCAAGCAGACTCCCTGCTGAGCGCAGAGTCAAAGGCAGGACCCATCAGATCATGGCCTGAGCGAAACCAAGAGTCAGACACTTAACCAACAGCACCCAGTCACCCCTACTTTGTGTATTTGTATAAGATCTGTAAGCCAAAGGGGTTTGCCTAGTTTGGTGATTCACCTATTTAACAACAATGTACTTTAAACAATTTGCAATTTGTCGATACTGAAGAGACCATTTTTTTCCTTGAGAAGATATCATTAATCACTCAAAGTTTAGGAGCACTAGAGTAGCAAATTATACGTCAGCCATTATCCAACTTTTTTTATGAATGTATGAAGCTTGCAACTTAGGCAATTCATTTGAAATCCAATAACTGATAAATGATGGATTCAAGATATAAGTACATATTCTTTTTTCTGCAGACTAGCCTACTCAGTGTGATTGGTAAAATAATGGCTCCTTCAAGGATATCCACTTCCTAACCCCTGGAACCTGTGAGTACATTACTTTACAGGGAAAATGGTAACTTGCAAATGTGATTATGTTAGGGATTTTAAGACAAGAAGCTTATGCTAGCCTATATGGTATCCTGGATGCGATCACAAGGTTCGTTTTAGGTGGAGGAGGAAGGTCAGAGTTAGAGAAGGGGATGTGACGCGGGAAGCGGAGGTCAAGGTGATGTGAGACAGAAACCACAAGACAAAGAATGCAGGTGGACACTAGAAAACGGAAAGGTCAAGGAAATAGATTCTTTCTAAAGTCTCCCGGAAGAATGAATTTCAGCTAACACCTTGATTTTAGTCCAGTGAAACCCATTTCAGACTTCTGACATTCAAAACTGTAGGATAGTGCATTTTTGTTAAGCAATTAAGTTTCTAGAAATTGGTTCCAGCAGCATAAGAAAACCAAAACAACCAGCTTATTCAAACAATGCCTGCAGATAATAGCATCCTTCTAAGCTTGTTTAGGGTCCATTTTCATGTTCCTCAGCCCAACCCCTTCCTTCCAGTGTTATTGGCAATAAGGGGGAATCTCATTCAACAACACGTAGGAGACTCACAGAGAATGTCTGATAAAGGCATTCGTCTCCCTATCATATTTCCAGGGGTGTTTAGTGGTTAATTAATTATAGATTGGATTTATCTACTTAGCTTAACCACATCACAGTCTGGCCCCACATCCACTCAAGTTTTTGTCAGAAAACAGAACAAAACTAGATAGATACATTTGGTCTGGAAAAGAAGCTGGGAAAACTTAGGATGTTGCAAAGATGTTGTACAAATGGCCAACAGGCGTATGAAAAGGTGCTTGATATCACTAATCATCTGGGAAAAGCATATCAAAACCACAATGAGATTATCACCTCACACTTGTTAGGTTGGTTATTATCAAAAAGAGAAAAGATATATGTTAGGAAGGATGTGGATAAAAAGTTTCTCCCATTGGGAGAAATGGAAAATTTTGCAATTGCTATGGAAAACAGTATTGAATGTCCCTCAAAAATTTAAAAATGGAACTATCAACTAATCCAGGAATCCCACTTCTGGGTATTTATCCAAAGGAAATAAAATCAGTATCTCAAGGAGGTATCTCTACTCCTACGTTCATTGCAGCATTATTCACAATAGCCAAGATATGGGTACAATATAAGTGTCCACTGACAGATGAATGGATAAAGAAAATGTCGTGTGTATATATACAAAGAAGTATTTTGTAGTCTTTATAAAGAAAAATTCCTATTTGTGACAACATGAATGAACCTGAGGGACGTCATTCTAAGTGAAATGAAGCAGACACAGAAAGACAAATATGCATGATTTCACCTATATGTGGAATCTAAAAAAATTGAATTCATAAAAGTAGAGAGTAGAATGTCGGTGCTATAGGATAAGGAGTGGGGAAAATGAGAAGATGGTGGTCAAATGATTCAAAGGTTCAGTTACACAGGATGAATTAATTCAGGAGATCTAATATATAGAGAATGGTGACTACAGCTAACAATAGTGTATTTTATACTTGAAATTTGCTAGAAGGATTGATCTTAGGGGCTCCTGGCTGGCTCAGTTGGATAAGAGTCTGACTCTTGATTTTGGCTCAGGTCGTGATCTCAGGGTCCTGAGATCAAGCCCTGTCAGGCTCTGTGCTCAGCGGATACTCTCTCTCCCTCTGTCCTTCCCCCACTCATATAAATAAATGCATCTTTAAAAAATAAACATTGATCTTAAATATTCTCACCACACATAATCATTACTCTATGAGGTTATGGATGTGTCAATTAGCTTGATTGTGTTAATCATTTCACATATCATATATGGATATCAAAATATCACACTGTACATCTTAAAATATACAACAAAATATTCATACTTTCCATAGGTTGCTGGAGAATTTTAATGTTGATATAGGTATCACAGAAAATGACTCAATTATATAATAAAATGGTTGGCAAAATAAAATAAAATACCATTTAATATCCCCCTAATAATATTCTGTACATCAAATTTGCTAATTGATGTTTTACTGGGGAGAGAGTAGCATCTTTTTCCCACCACCCACACTTAGTTCAGTAAATGGTGTAATCACCCTGCTAGTCTCACGATGGTGCTATTTCCTGTTTTTTCAAATCCAAGTTTTAATTTCTCTCTAATGTACAATTTTTAAAAATAGAAAGGAAATCTGGATTTGTTATAAATATATATAATCAAAAACTATTTTAACTTTATTTAAATGTATTCAAAAAATTATACTTGTAATAGGAAAACAACAAAATCATTTATGTTGATAATGCCCCAGATTTACAAAGATGATGAATTTTTTATCTTTACAAAAAACCTGCAAGATTGGTAAAAGAGCTAGAGATGACCATTGCACAGCTGAAAAAATTTGCATCTAGATATGTCAACATACTGAAGTCATGCAGATGATAAAGTGGTAAATCTGTGACTGAAGCTCAGTTCTTGGCATTTCTTTCACAAAGATTGCTTCCAGTCAGTAAAATGCGACAAGTGCTCCTGAAAACCTAGAAAATTAGAATTGTCCTTTTAGAGAAAAAGTTGTTTTCATAATAGAACTTTGGATAGGATAGTAGGGAAAGAACTAGCAGTTGTTGTGTTGAAATTTAGAAATTTCAAAAAGTTAGCAACTTGATAAGTTCACCTTCCTTAGATTTTATCTCCATCATTGAAAAATTTCTCATATTCGAACATTGTATATAACTTGTAGCTGGCCGTTCACTTGCATGTTATGGTGTCCTTCCTTGTAATTATTGATGGATGTATTGTCTATGTAATACTTGGTAATAGGTGCATGGCATTTGTATATTACCTGATTTAGTCTTCATAACAACACTTTTGAGTTACATTTTTTTTTTTTTGCCTAGAATCTGAGACTCAAAGATTGAAAATCCTGTGCAACTTCTACAAGGTATTGGCCACCTCACTGCCTTTCTTTCCACCGTAACATTGTCTCCCACTAAATCTGAAGTGAGTTACTGACCTTTGATGATAGATCTCTGCAAATCAAGTAAAAGAAGATCCCCTGGAGAAGGCATGTATTGTTTCTTTTCTATAAAATGTTCCTTTCCTAAGTGATGGCTAGTGACAGATGTGAATGATCTCTCCAGGTGGTAAGAATAGGAGGTGAGAGAAGAGTGTTTTAAAGAACTGCCAGAGTTCCAGGAAAACCTTTAACGAAAGCCATAACCGTGGACAAAAGCAGGACTGAATGTGACCCCAGTAGAGATGACCACAGAGCCAGCCAATGAACAAGGAAACCCCTACAAATAAGACAATGGCCCAGGTTAGACCAGCTTAAGCACCAGTGACATAGGGGAACTTTGCCCTGGAGGATGGTACACATTACAACGTGACTCTTCACACAGCATTGACAGAAGATTGAGGAGCAGTATGGTTGAAACAAGTTTCCTGAGATAGAATAATACTTTGGAAGGCATCTCATTTACCTGATACATTTTGATTCCCAAAAGTAACCTATATGGATTCTTATTTCTGTGCATGGCTTGAAAGTAAAGGTCACAGTCACACAAAGTGAAACATATGTTGTCAGTTTTGTTCTCTGATGGATTCTGATCATGTAGAATAGTTTGGGCACATTGTAGGCTCCCAATAAGCACTTGTTGAATGAATGATTCAATAAGTCCCTGTATGCAATCAGCCTCCAGTATCCCAAACATAGCAGTGCATTTGTTAAACACATGAACGTAACATCTACTTTTAGAACAAATCTAAAAAGCTGTAGAAATAATCTAGCCTAATCTCCTCATTTTATAAATAAAAATGAGGTCCAGTGGCACCAGGGTGGCTCAGTCAGTTAAGCGTCCAACTCTTGGCTTCTGCTCAGGTCATGATCTCATGGGTCATGGGATTAAGTTCCATGTTGGGCTTCATGCTCAACAGGGAGTCTGCTTGAAGATTCTCTCTCTCTACCCCTCTCCCACTCTCTCTCTTGCAAATAAATAGAAAATCTTAAAAGAAATGTGGTCCAGAGAAAGGACATGGTTTAACCAAAGTCACACAGAAGCCAGAAATCTAGGCAAAAATAGAGCAAATAATTCTCAGTTCCCAATTCAGGTTTTGGGTTTTTTTGTTTGTTTGTTTGTTTTTGTCTGTTGTTGTTTGTTTTAACCCCTTCCTTGTTTGTTTGTTTTTAAAAGATTTTGTTTATTTATTTAACAGAGAGAGACACAGCGAGAGAGGGAATACAAGCAGGGGGAATGGGAGAGGGAGAAGCAGGCTTCCTGCCGAGCAGAGAGCCCGATTTGGGTCTCAATCCCAGGACCCCCGGATCACGACCTGAGCCGAAGGCAGACGCTTAACACTGAGCCACCCAGGCACCCCTTTATTTGTAACATAACTGGACAACATCTACAAATTGGTTAAAGGAGATTTCTACAAAAGAAGCAGAAACTAGTTCTTATATAAACATCAAAAACTCAAGCCAATTCCTGGCTGTACCCTTTTCTTTTCCCCCTGAAGTTTTTATCTTAATGCGTGCTGGTATGCTTCTGTCTCGACTGCCTCCTTTGTCTGTTATATATGGGAAAGGCATGAGATTATTCATGTTTGTGCTGCTCTTCCCTCTTGTAATAGAGTAGAACAATGTAGGTTGCCTTGATTTCTGGGATAAAATTGGAGATTTACAGGTGGTAAAACAAACATTTGAAGATTGCATTTGCAAGGTACGTGACTTTCTACTAGAAATGGAGAGCTCATTTCTTTGTCTCAGCTGTAGTCAGGTGCTGTTGAATGGAGCCATGGGCTGTATATATGCCTGTGTTGCACTTAGCATGTTTGCCTGTTGTTATTTGTATAAACCTACGGCGCTGAGTGGAGAGTGACTACCACCCCAGAAAAATGCTAATGAATATCTCTGCTAGATCACCTACAGTATACATTCAGGCTGATTGCAAAGTTCCAATAAATCATACAGTTGTGGAACTAGAATAGCATAACGGTTAAGACTTAACCATTAGGTAAGTTTTGAACTTAAGACAAATCTGGCTTTGAAATAAGCTATCCATGGTGCTTACAGACATGTGAACAAATAACTATATTATGGTAAGTACTATAAGAAAAACTCAAAGTATAACATTATCAAAGATGAGGTAATTTATTCTGAAGAGAAATGGGTACCAGGAGGAAGTGATATTTGAACTGGACTTTGAAGGGTGAATAGGAATTCACTAGAAGAAAATTATGGAGCAAGATATTCCAGGCAAAGAAATGGGTTGAACAAAAAAGACAGAGGTGCAAAATTGCTTGAAAGGCTCAAGGAACAACAGATAGTTCAATATTGTTAGTATGCACAAAATGAGTTCTGATAGGCCAACCAAGTTCGATTGCCAAGAGCCTTGTTGTGGACTAAAAATACTAGTTTTCATCTTGTCATTTTCAGATAATTCAATTGTAGCAGGTATTGTGCCTTCCAATACAAAACATGCTACACAGAGTCTCATGCATTGTTATAAATGTACACTTTGTGACTATGTATATGTGTGCCAATGAATATGCAGATAAAGATTCAGTGTCTGACACTGCCTTAAGATCTTGATAAATATTTCTTGAGTAGCTGAAAGGACAGGAAATACATCTAGAAGGCACTCTGGCTACTAGGTTAGCTTATTTCTTTTCTCCCAAGTCCTGTACCTGCCAGTAGTCTTTTGATTTTCCAGGAAGCTTTCTGGAAAGTCTTAACAAAGATATTTGGCAAGTGTATATATGCTTTAAAAAAAATAGCAGGACCTAGAATGTATTCATCTCTATAGTGATCTTTGTTCTATTGGGGCACAGAGGATGCAGCTAATGTGTTTCACTGAAAATGAGGAGTTCAGAGTGCCTTGGAAAAAAGAGCTCAGCCTCAGGCCGCTCTGAGTACAGATGAAATGCGATCCAAGTACATGTTTCCTTGGGATCAGAGTGTGTTAGACCTTGGGCAAAAATAGCCAACACATCTGCTCTGGGGAGGCCTGAACCAGAAAATCAGCAAAACAGTGTGTCAGACTTAAACCCAGGCCAGTGGATGAAAGTCATTCTTTTTTTTTCTTTTTCTTTTTTTTTATTTATTTCACAGAGGGAGAGAGATCACAAGGAGGCAGAGAGGCAGGCAGACAGAGAGAGGGGGGAAGCAGGCTCCCCGCTGAGCAGGGAGCCCGATGCGGGCCTTGATCCCAGGACCCTGAGATCATGACCTGAGCCGAAAGCAGAGGCTTTAACCCACTGAGCCACCCAGGCGTCCTGAAAGTCATTCTTGAAGCAAAATGGTATCCTATGCCTATGGCTTAGCCTCACTAGACAAGAATTGTTTTGTTTTGTTTTTTTTAAAGATTGTATTTATTTATTTTAGAGAGAGAGTGAGTGAGAGCAAGCAGGGGCAGGGGCAGAGGGAGGGAGAGAATCTCAAGAAGACTCCCCGCTAAGCACAGAGACCAGTGTGGGGCTCAATCTCAGGACCCAAAGATCATGACCTGAGCCAAAGTCAAGAGTCGGACACTTAACTGACTGAGCTCCCCAGGCACCTCTGTTTTTTATGTAGATAAAACATGGTAAATGTTTTCTGTGCCAAATAGAAGCAGAAAAGGGAAGCAATTTATACGCGCTTTAGAAAAAGCACTCTCTTGCGCCATTGCAAAATAGACAATGTAGTTACTTTGTAAACACTGTGTGCATTATCAACTGCATGTGAAGTGACGACGTGGGCATGAAACAATGTTCGTGAAGTGACAGGCATGAGAGCTATGATGACTGAAGATGTTCGCCTTTGGTGCTCCTCGCCCAGCCTCCTCCTCCGAAGGGGCTTTGCTGTCCTATCACCTCATTCCCTCCAATCAAAGTGAGCCTACCTCATTAATGCTGCTCCCACCCTCATTCCGTGCCTGAACAGGTAAGTGATTCGCCTCTAAACATGACAAACTATGTCATCAGCTACAGACTAAATCTCGTATAGGATATTCGCAGAGGAATAATAATCGTGGAAATTTTGAACACCATGCCACCTCCCAAAGGAAACGTGTTGTAACAGACCAGAATCTTGCTATGCAAATTGCACATTGTGGACCAGCACCAATAATATCAATTGAGGACTCATGGGAAAATCTCAGCCCCATCACAGCTCACTGAAGGTTATTTATAAGCATATAAAAATGTGCAAAGTACTCCTTTAGACTTTATACATTTAGAGTACAGGGCCCATAGTAGGTACCCCATATGTGTTTATTTTTGATCCTCACAGGTTTTGAAAACCTAAGCTTTTGAAATCCTAGTACCAGTTCCAGAGCTGAGGACACAGCTGCAAAAGACAGGGTTGAGGGCATTTGCTGCTTTCTAATTAGAGAGAAAGGAAGAAGGAAAAAAAGAAAGAAAGAAAAGAACTAATGCTCAGGAGGCCTCCACTTGGATTCATTACCAGGGTTTGGGACAATGTGGAGACTAAAAGTTTTTGTAAGAAATGTTACAACTTGGGGTGCTTGGGTGACTCAGCTGGTTAAGTGGCCAACTCTTAGTTTTGGCTCAAGTCATGGTCTCAGGGTCCTGAGATGGAGCCATGCATCAGGCTCTGTGCTCGGTGTGGGTCCTGATTAAGATTCTCTCTCCCTCTCCCTCTGCACTCACCCACACCATGCTCTCTCTCATTCTCTCAAAAATGAAAGCAAGAAAGCAAGAAAGAGGAAGAAAGGAAGAAAGAAAAAAGAGGAAGAAAGAGGAAGAAAGAAAGAGAAAGAAAGAAAGAAAAAGAAAGAAAGAAAGAAAGAAAAAAATAAAAAAGAAGGAAAGAAAAGGAAAGAAAAGAAAAGAAAAAAAAAAAGAATAGAAACCTTACAAATGATTCTGTTGCATCTGTTCAGTGCCCTATGTTCCAGAAGGTAACAGGCCATTTACCCAAAAGCTATAAACTAAAAGTTCCTGGGAAAGCCTGGGCAAGGCACAAAAGCATAACGTAGCATGTTGTGTTTAGAACACTAGTGGGAGGCAGTAAACATCACGGGGAGAAGAAAATCAAGGCTAAAAAAACGAACGGACAGGACCATGAAAGGACGACTGTAGTATGCAGGATGTCTGGAATTTGGAGGATCCTGGTGGCAGGGGCTGTGGTTCAGGGGGTCAGGTGTCTTTCTGGAAACTATACGGATAGTACTGTGGAGAATCACAGGAAGGCGAGACTAGAAACCAGGTCAGTTGTATGCTATGAGTGCAGAGTGGTTACAATGTATACAGTTTTTACCCTTTTGATCCTGCGGCCGCTGCCTCTGCCCGGCACCACAGGAGAATATCATACCACATATTGCTACCTGCGGAAAAGGTCCAAATTCAAAAGTGATGGTTTCTACTAAGTGCAGATCACTTTCACAGTATCAAAGTCAAAAGGTCACAAACTGAGCCATCATAAGGAGGGTACCATCTATCTGTGGGATAGAGTGTGTTGAATAGTGTCTGAAAGTAACCGGTGCTCAAAAAAGCTTGTTTTCCTACATCACCTCCCCCCCCCATTAGTTGAGATGAATTAAGCATCCTGTCAGGAAATAGTCACTGATACGCGCCTGATTACTCTTAGAAGAGCACTCAGTGAATGCTCGTCTCCCAAACACGCAGTCTATCCCTACACCTCAAAGAATATCTTCTTCAAGGAGGAATAATTTAGGTGGAACCATGACATACTAGAGAATAATATTCCACTTTACACCGTTGGAGCCAGTGGTCTTTTCTGATTTCAGTTGTGCCACCAACTCACTGAGTAATCTCAAACAATCCCTGGCTCTCAATTTCTTTTCTGAGGAAATGGCTGTGGAATGAGCCTACATTGTTAATCTATCTGAAATAATATGAGTAAAATGACATTTTGGTCCTGGTGTGTGACATCAAATGACAAACATCAAACAATATGCATCTGATGAAACCTTTTGCTGCCCAGATTCTGGAAGCTGTTGGGTCCCCAATATCAGTGACATGTTTTGCAATCGTGAGAACTAATTACTGGATGAGGTACTCTAAAACAGCTGATTTGCCCGGGCTCCTAGTGGTGCTTTCTCAAGGGAAGGTTGATTGCTTTGAGCCTTGGATGATGAACAGACTTAAAATCTGGCATCTGGGCTAGCAATATCATGATATTATCAGGGAATTTTTTTAGTCATGAAAACTCTCAGGTACCAATTTAGAATTACTGAATCAGAGTAATTGCTGTCAAGTCCAGGAATCTGTGTTTTAAGAAGCCCTCCAGGTGATTCTAACGCACGCTGAAGTTTGAAAACTTTTACTTTGTATCATCTTAGTCACACGGACCAGTGGCAGCATCACTTGGAACTTGTTAGAAATCTCAGGCCCACCCCAGCCCTGGTGAATCAGATCTGCAGTTTAACAGACACCCCAGTGACTCATATACACATTAAGGTAAAAAGATGCATGGCCCGGAGTGAAGTATCATTACATGTAGACAATTAGGTTATTATACAATAGTTTATTAAAAGGGACTCTAAATGCTTACAGCTGTACTCTATTTAAATATTCTAAGATTATCCCCAAACTGACCATACCTACTTACAGTTCCTACTCAAGCACTTTTTATTTATTTTTTTTAATTTTTATTTAAATTACAGTTAGTTAACATACAGTATAATATTAGTTTCAGATGTACAATTCCATGGTCAATACTTACCTACAACCCTGGGTGATCATTACAAGGCTGTTCCTTCTTCCCCAACACCTATTTAACTCACCCCCCCACCTTCCCTCTGGTAACCATCAGTTTGTTCTCTATAGCTTTTAAAGGTGTCACTAAGTGAGAGAAATCACTAAGATGGACTTGGAAAGACATTGCTGGCATTCTGACCTTACTCATTATAGGTCTGACCAATCATTAAACTTTACTAATAGAAATATAGTTATTTAATAAAGAAAATTCTGATCCCCCCCAAAAGAAATATAGTTATTTCTATCTCATTGCTATGTATACTCAACTGTATACTCTATACTGTTGAAGTTGCTTCTCCCTGCAAATACCATAAGTGATACCTGCTGATCATACAAAGCTTTTTTCTAATTAACTTGTTGAGAGATACTGTGTCATTTTTTGTCAAGGAAGAAGAATCTTTTTTAATCATTGAAACAGTTTATATTAAGAATTCTGCTTATGTATGATTATCATAGGAAGGATGACTTTCTCTTTGTGATTTGTCAGATATTTTTTCCTTTTATGCTAAATTTGGTAAACAAAATATTTCTTATTATAGCTATGAGTTAGAATTTGAGACTGTCAACAAATACATTGATCTCTTTATGCATGATTGTTTTATAATATGCTTTTGATAATTTTGGTATCTGAAGCCTTTTTGGTTCTACTTGTCTTTCAGTTTTCTTCTGGTTTTAACTTACGAACTCAAGTTTCCTGTGTTCCCCATTAGTTTTGAATATACATTAAATATTGCATGTGAAAAAAATGCAGGAGTGATTTGAAGTATAGTATTAAGGTAGTTTCTTTCAGAGAATATATCCTTTGCTTCTGTCAGGTACCAGAGAGCATCACCAGTCTGCAACTACTTAAACCAAGCTTAAGTTTGAGATTCCTTGATCCAAGAAACTCAAATGTGCACCCAAATTCTCTGTACCAGCTCTCCCACTTCTACTTTTCCTTAACCTCGAGGGCACAGCATTTTGGGAAGCCCAGCTCATTGTGGAGATGGTCTTTTAAACTGGTTCTGAATTCTAACTAGGAAAACATATATCCATGTTTCTTTATTTTAATATATGAAATGTTCTTTCTTACTCAGAATGACCTCCCTCTACCAGCTGCATGAGATATGAATTGATGATTCTAACTCTAAAGTAAAATAGGCTTTTTTGAAGCAATGGCAGAAAGGAGTTATAGCTATGGAAAGAATACAGCTCTGGAATTTAGAAATGTTAAGTTTAGTCTTAACTCTCACTAACTCGATATGATCTGGGCAAAGTATTTAATTTGCTAGGTCTTAGTTTCCCTTTTTTTATAGTGTGAAGTACCTTGCCAAACTATTAATCAACATTCTTGGAATAATAATAATGATACAAAAACTTTATTGATAAAATATGTGAAAAAACTATGCAAAGTGCCATGTAAGGACTATATGTATTATGTCATTTCATCCCTTTAAGAACCCAGTAGAGTAAGCAGTCTTACCATTATTCATGTTTTACCAATAAAGAAATGAAAACTCAGAGATTATGTAATTTTCCAAATGTCATATAGTTAATATACGCCAAAGCTGGGTTTCAGTCAAACTGTTTGACTCTGAAGACTTTGTATTTCACTCTCTTCAACTCTGAGCATGGTTAAAGGCCACCTCGTTTTGGCCACCCAAAAGGGTGTCCAATAATACCGCTCACTATAATATCTCTTGAAAATAAAATGGTATTTATAGTAAAATGCTAATTATATGAGCAATAGGCAGAAGTATTCAGGAAATTCATCAGTTTTCCTTTTCTTCCCAGTTCCTGTGAGTCATTGATATTCAAGTGAAATACAATGCCTTCAGGGGAAAAGCTAACTTCGCTAGAAAAACACCACCAACCATGAGGAACTGTGACCATAAGATCTTCCCTGTCAAGTAGTGCTTTTGAATTAGACATACAAGGCCTGGCCGCTGGTGAGTAGCACAGAGGCCATCTGCCTCACTTCTTTCCTTAGACATGTAGCTCTGCATACTCACTATTACTCACTAAAAGCCAATTAGCATTTGCAACCTGAAACATCCTCTTCGGGAATAAATTGCAAACTGGGTAATTGGCCAAAAGAACTCAATGTCATTCATAAATTTTATGCTGCTTGGTTTGACTAAGGAGGTTAAATGAATAACTATAATTAACAACAAATTATTTTTTCCTTACCCATAATTTAAGTTTAAAAATCCAAGAGCCTCTAAGAAATTAATACATTAACATTCTTTCTTGCCTATCTTTCTTGGAAGTTGTGTGATATGCAAAGAGTGTACATAAATTTCCTGGTGAGAGACAGTCTGTACCCATGGATGAGGGAAATGAAGAATTAGATAAAGGAAGAAGTCACTCTTCAAGGTAGAGGCAGAGAGTGACTAAGAACAGAAAAGCCGAAAGTGGATAGTGATTCATTACTGAAAACATCAGTAGGGTAGTGAATAATGACTGGTGGGCTTTGAAAATAAAAGTCTTTGAGATCATTATTTGGGCCTAAAAAATAAGATTTTAGAATCTTTTATGACTCGAGATTGGTGGCTCAGTTTGTAATAAAATACACAATGAGTTCTTTGTCAAGATGAAGCAAAATAGAGTTACCACAGATAGGAAATGAGTTATCAATTGGAAAAGCACAGTAAGAGGCACCTGGGTAGCTCAGCTGGTTAAGTGTCCAACTCTTGGTTTCAGCTCTTTGTTGAAAGAAAGAAGGAAAGAAGGAAGAAGGAAGGAAGGAAGGAAGGAAGGAAGGAAGGAAGGAAGGAAGGAAGGAAGGAAAGAAGGAGGGAGGGAGGAAATAAATTTTGTTAATTTAAATAATCTTAGATCTTGTTGCTCAAATACGGTGATGATTAATTCTTCCCTGACTTTTGAGGTGTTCCTTATAGTCTTCATATCCTGAGAGAACTTGGTGATTATCAGAGAGGGTAGTGTAACTGTTATCTCTTGCATTGCTGAAGTTTGTCATATTTTATATAGTTTTCAAAAGAAGTAAATCTATGCAATTATGCAGAATTCAGTGTAACTGGAAGATCTTAGGGGCTCCCCACCCCATTTGCCTCAGGCTTGTTAATACTGTGCCATACTCAAAACGTTCTAGGAGAAATGGCTGTAGGAAGTTTAAATAGTTACATCTTTTTGTTCCATTTTGGAATTGTTACTGTTGTTGCCTATATTTTTGTGTATAAAGTTCTCATGGTGTTCAGCTGCTAATAGTTACTTTCACAAGCAACTCATGAATATTTAAATATGATGGGGATAATTTCCTGATTTTTTAAGACTCCGCCAAAAGTCATTAGTGACTAAGTTAATCAGATGATGGTGGATCTAATCAAATGCTTGGGAGGGTCGGTTATCAAACATAGCCTACTTGTATGTTGCAAAACATTGACTCATGGGTAAAAAGACAGAGATATATCCACAATTGGTCTTGTGGATATATAAATCACACACAGTGATTTAAAATATTAAACAAAATATGAGATAAAAATCCCATGGATAGACATGCTAGATTATAAACATTGATCTTTCTGCCAAACTACTTGTCATATAGGCAAAGGACTTTGTCCTTTGAAAGTGAATGATTTGCCTGAGCAATGCATGAACAGATTATTATACTCTATCTCCTATTTGCTTGCAAATATTAAGGCTTTACATAACATCTTAAATATTACTTTTAATCTAGATATTTGTATACATTTTTAAAAAGTCATCTTTTCCTATATCCTTCATTTAACAATTTGACCTATCTTTCCCAAAGTTTCTTCTTAACAGGATATGACCCTTGGAGGATAGTGGAATCCATATTGTTTCATATATGATTGTGATTATAGCAGAGGATTGTATAATGAGATAATGTTGTATAGGATAGTGTGAAAAGGGCCAGATGGAGAAAAGCAGAATTAAGCACAAGATCAGTGTGGGAACAGCATAGTACAATTCTCAATGATATCATACTGCGAATGTCTTTATTATCAAATTAATAATTTGTTTTGATACTAAATCTATTCAAGAGTTCTCAAAAGGTCCAGAGTTAAGTACTATGGTATTTTCCTTAATTGATGCTGAGATATGAGAAATTTAAAATCCTTTTGTTATCTCTACATTTTTTTTCCTCTGAGATTCTGGGAGTCTAAGAAAGGTCAGCCCAGGAAATTGTTAATAAAGCACTTGAAGTTGACAAGCCAGTGTGATCAGTGCTCTTGGAAATAGCTGGTTAATTTGCATCTCAGTAGGTTTCAGAGGTCTAAGTGATTTCCTTGCAATAGAATGATTGGGATGAATTATAACCTGGTCAATTCCAAGTTTGAAGATAGACATAGAAACCTTTGCTTTCAATTCAATTTAACTTGGTCTTTCTCCATATAAACAAGAAGGATTATTTTCAAAAAAGTTTTTTACAGAAAGAAATAAGTCTAATGGAGGCATTTTCTAAATCAGAATATATTTAAATCAGTGAAGCTACATTGAAATAACAATTGCAGGGCACCTGGGTGGCTCAGTGGGTTAAAGCCTCTGCCTTTGGCTCTGGTCATGATCTCAGGGTCCTGGGATCGAGGCCCGCATCGGGCTCTCTGCTCAGCAAGGAGCCTGCTTCCTCCTCTCTCTCTGCCTGCTTCTCAGCCTACTTGTGATCTCTCTCTCTCTCTGTGTGTCAAATAAATAAATAAATAAATCTTTTTTAAAAAAATGAAATAACAATTACAAAACAGATATTGAGTTATTTCTGTGCTTCATTATCAAACNGTCAAATAAATAAATAAATAAATCTTTTTAAAAAAAATGAAATAACAATTACAAAACAGATATTGAGTTATTTCTGTGCTTCATTATCAAACTTTAATTTCAATCTAGTTTCACCAGGACATATCTGAAGCTCGAATTTTCCTTCCTTCCTCCACCCCCACCTCTCTCTCTCCCTTCCTTCCTTCCTTCCTTCCTTCCTTCCTTCCTTCCTTCCTTCCTTCCTTTCTTTTCTTTCTTTCTTCCTTCCTTCCTTCCTTCCTTCCTTCCTTCCTTCCTTCCTTCCTTCCTTCTTTCTTTCTTTCTTTCTTTCTTTCTTTCTTTCTTTCTTTCTTTCTTTCCTTCTTTCTTTTTTCCTTTCACAGCTCTATGGAATATAATTGACATATAATATGCTGCATAAATAATGATGTATTTTATGGTGACTAACATAACACAATTAAAAAAACAACAAAAAATAGCCAAAAAAGGTACACTTTGATAAGTTTTAAATGTGTCTTATAACTCATGAAACCATGACTACAGTAAGATAATAATAATAATAATGATGATGATGATAATAAAGATAATAAACATATCCATCATCTTCCAAATGTTTCCTCCTGTCCCTTTAAAATATCTCCTTCCCCCCTTGATCTTTCCTCACATTCACAGGTAACAATTATTCTGCTTTCTGTCACTGTAGCTTGGTTTGTATTCTCTAATTTTATATAAATGGAGTTATACAGTATGTACTCTTACTGTTTGGCTTCTTTTACTCAGTGTAATTATTTTGAGACCCGTCCGTTTTATTTTTTTTTTTGTATCAATGGTCCACTCCTTTTTTATTGCTGAGTAATATTTCAGTGAATTGGTGTACCACAGTTTGTTATCACTCACCTCTTGATGGACAAATTAGTTATTGGATAACTTAATAAAGCTTCTAGAAACATTTATGTACAAGTTTTTCTGTGGACATATATTTTCATTTTGTGGGGAGAGGTGGTAATTATCTAGGAGTAGAATGTCTGGATCGTATGTTCAGTGTATATTTGACATTATACGAAATTGTCAAATTGTTTTCCAAAGTGGTTGCATTATTTTACATTCCAACCAGTAGTGGATAAAGATTTTAATTTCTCTACATTCTCACCACTGTTTACATTCTTTGAGCAGCCTTTTTAATTTTAGCCATTCTAATAGGTATGTATTAGTACACCATTATTGTTTTAAGATACATTAACCTAATGAGCAATGGTGTGGAGCATATTTTCATGTGTTCATGTACCATTCGTAGATCTTCTTTGATGAAGTGTCTTCACATCTTTGAACTTTTTTATTGGTTTGCTGTTTACTTTATTATTGAATGTAAGAGTTTTTGTATATTCTAGATAGATATAATCTTTTATCAAATATATGCTTTGCGAGTGTTTTCTCCTATAATAGTGTCTTTTGAAGCATCAAAGATTTTAATTATGATTAAGTTCAATCAATCAATCTTTTCTTTCTTTTTTTTTAAATGGGAGAAGAGCAGTCTCTTTATTTTTTAGTTGTTTTTTTTTTTTAAATGAGTGTAGTTGACACACAATGTTGCATTTGTTTGGGGGGTACAACTGAGTCATTTGAGAGGTTGACACATTATGCCCTGTTCACCAATATCACTGACTATATTCCTTATGCTCTACTTTTTATTTTTGTGACTTAGTCATTCCATAACTGGAGACCTGTATCACCTCTTTCCTTCACACGTTTTGCCCAATCCCCTGCTGCCCTCTCCTCTGGCAACCACCAGTTTGTTTCTGTATTAATAGCTCTGATTCTGCTTTTTGTTTATCTATTCTTTTTTTTTTTTTTTTTGGATTTCAATTCAGGTGGAATTATATGGTACTTGTTTTTCTCAGTCTGACTTATTTTGCTTAGCATACTACCTTCTAGGCCCATCCTTGTCTTAAATTGCACAATCTTGTCCTTTTTTGGACATTATGTTTATAAATATATAAATATAAATATTTTTATATATACATTGAAATAGAAAATCTGAACAGACTATTTGATCTTTTCTTTTATGGATTATGTTCTTTGTGCCATATTTAAGAAATCTTTGTCTAATTGAAGTTAGCAAATATTTTCTCATATTTTCTACCAGAGGTTTTTAAATTTTAGATTTTTACATTTAGATACATTTAGTTTTAGTTAATTTTTAATATAGTGTAAGATATTTATTGAAGTTCTTTTTTTTTTCTTGGTATCCACATACCGTTTTTTAATCGCAAATCATTTGTTGATAAGACTTTCTTTTTCAGTTAATTGCTTGTGTACCTTCATGGAATACCAGTTGTTTACATGTGATGGGTTGCTTCTGAAATCTCCATTCTGTTCCATTGATGTATTGGTCTATCTTTAGGCCAATGCCACACTGTATTTATCACTTTAACTTTTAAGTGTTGAAAGCATGTAGATGTAATCCTCCAATTCTGAGGCTTTTCAAAGATGTTTAGTCTCTTTTGGGCCCTTTGAATTTTATAGTCTAGCTACTTTGTTCTCCCTGGATTTTCAGCTTTGTCTGCTGGGATCTGCTTGGGTTCCCCTATTGTGTGTTGCATACTGGCTTTCAGGCAGTAAGCTTGGGGAAATCATAGGCTCACCTTTTCTATTTTCCATCTCTGAACAACACTGTCATTTTTGTCTAGTGTTCAGTGTCTTGAAACTGTTGTTCTAAGCATTGTGTTCATTTCTGTCATCATTTGAGATGGAATAAATCTAGTTTTTGTTATTCCATCTTGGACAGGAGTGAAAGTCTGAAAGAATCCCTTGGGCCTCTTCTAAATGAAATTTTTTATGGAATTCTTTTTGACTTGAATAAGGACTAATCTCTTTGATTACTCAGAGAATTGAAGTAGAAATTAAGTCAGGTAATTTTTATGTATAAAACTTTGCACTATATTGCCTAACACATAGCAACCCCTAAATCATGTTGACTATTACTATAGTTACTAATGGTACTGAGAGTAATAGTACTAATAGTACTAATGTGATTACTTTTACTGCCGCTCCTTCCTTTACCACTATTAATGCTCAAAAGAAATCTGAGCTTACATGTTCTGTTCTACTTTGTGAAGTAGGTTTCTTATTGCAGACTAACTGAAACCAGGTCAACCTGGGCCATCCTTCAACAGGGTCAGACTTAAACATATTACTATAACTTCTATTTTTTTGTTTTTTGTTTTTAACAGAACTTAATAAAAGGCTAAGACTAACAACAAATATGGGCAATCCTTGCTTTTTCTTTCTTCATTTTCTCTCTCCAGTCAGCTAACCATTCTGCAGTGTGTCTACATGTTAATTTTCTCAACATATTCCTAAATTGATACATAAAGATTAGTTTAGGCGAAACAATGCATGCACATGCCAATAGATGATTCATTGTTTGAAATTCTGTCTCCTACCAAATATTTAGAAACATCGGTAAAAATTTCAAATCTATACTGAAAGAACGTTATGGGACAACTGAAGTATAGGAAGTTTATTTGACATGAGACAATATTCAACTTTTCATTTTTAAGGAGGTGTAACATAGTGTAACATATGGTGTAACATACTGATGTCAATTTTTTTTTCTTTTAAAACAAAAGTAAAAATGAACTATTGGGACTTCATCAAGATAAGAAGCTTCTGAACAGCAAAGGAAACAAGAAACAAAACTAAAAGCCAATCTTTGGAATAGGAGAAGGTATTTGCAAATGCCATATTTAATAAAAGGTTACTTTCCAAAATCTATAAAGAACTTATCAAACTCAACACCCCAAAAACAAATAATCTAGGTAAGAAATGAGCATAAGACATGAACAGACATTTCTCCGAAGAAGACATATAAATGGCTAACAGACACATGAAAAGGTGCTCAACATCACTCATCATCAGAGAAATACAAATCAAAACCACAATGAGATACACTTTAAAATTAATAACACAGGAAACAACAGATGTTGGTGAAGATGCAGAGAAAATGGAATCTTACACTGTTGGTGGAAATGCAGACTGGTAGAGCCATTCTGGAAAACAGTATGGAGATTCCTCAGAAAGTTAAAAACAAAAGTACCTCACAAAATCCAGCAATTGCACTACTAGGTATTTACCCAAAAGATAAAAAATATGAATTCAAAGGGATACAGGCACCCCAATGTTTATAGCAGCATTATCCACAATAGCCAAATTACGGAAAGACCCCAAATGTCCCTCATCTGATGAAAGGATAAAGATGTCACACACACACACACACACACACACACACACACACACACAGGGATATTACTCAGCCATAAAAAAGAGTGAAATCTTGCCATTTGCAATGATGTGGATGGAACTAGAACGTATTATGCTAAGCAAAATCAGTCAGAGAAAGATAAATACCATATGTTTTCACTTTTATGTGGAATTGAAGAAATGTAAGAGATGAACATAGAGGGGAAAAAAGAGAGAGAGAGAGGCAAACCATAAAACAGACTCTTTTATTATTTTTTTAATTTTTATTATTTTTTATTTTTTTATTAACATATAATGTATTATTTGCCCCAGGGGTACAGGTCTGTGAATCATCAGGCTTACACATTTCACAGCACTCACCATAGCACATACCCTCCCCAATGTCCATCACCCAGCCATCCCATCCCTCCCCCGCACCCTCTCTCTCCCCCAATCTTATCCCTCCCCTCCCCCACCCCCCAGCAACCCTCAGTTTGTTTCCTGAGATTAAGAGTCTCATAATTTGTCTCCCTCCCGATCCCATCTTGTTTCATTTTTTTTCCTGACCTCCCCCCCCAACCCTGCCTCTTAACTATAGAGAACAAACTGTTGGTAACTGGAGGGGAGGTAGGTGGGGGATGTGTTAAATGGGTGATGGGGATTAAGGAGGACACATGTGCTAAACACTGAGTGTTGTATGTACATCATGAATCACTAAATTCTACACCTGAAACTAATGCTGCACTGTATGTTAACTAACTAGAATTTAAATAAAAACTTGGAGAAAGAAAAAGTCTATTTCTTTACTCAAATAAAATGTTATTCAGAATCTTTCTATATCATTTTCTGTATCTATCATCATCATCTATCTATCTTTCTATCTATCTACCTATCATCTATCATCTACTATCTATTTATCTATCTATCATCATTAAAGTGGAGGTGCTCTAGTGGAAATAGGGGTGGAAAGTTCAAGATGTGACCTTTTACCCCCTTCTAACCAGCCCCCACTTCCTTCTAAACTCACTCCTTTTCTCTCTTCTGCCCCTAAAGCACTCTGTGGAGCACGCTAAAGATTTTTGACGTGTAATGTATACAGAGTTCAGGTGCAGTCAGAAATGAGTTCATACTGGGACTCCCTGCTACCTATATGACTTGGGAAAAGTCACTACACCTTTTCAACTTCAACTGCCTCATTCATCAAACAGGTGTCACAGTGTAGTGTTATTTAAAAGATTAGAGATAGAATATAAAAAAGCAATGGCTTATAATAGAGCTCATCTCACTAGGCTTTTTATTAGGTTATGATGAGATCAAAAGGGTGGGTAACGATATAGATTAATCTGAAAAACTATACACTTCAGGGTTTCTCTTTGACCCATCTCCTGGGCATGATGATGTGTCTTTCTCCTAAAGGGTAACCCCAGATTGGCTTTGCTTAAAGGGGGCTTAGGAGAGTTGGATTTGAATAGGTTTAAATTGTATGAAAGAGCTTTTGTGAAAGACTTTTTTTTTTTCAATTCAACTTTTTGGATGAAAGGTCTAATAAGGAATGATTGATGATTCATCCGTCCTACAAGGTACAGCCATCTGGAAATGTTCTTTGTGGAAAGACAGGAGCAGGGCCATCCCATGTTCTCTGCCATGAAAGCCTTCAGGAGAGGGATGGTTTGCTGGAATTCAAAGTGCTTCCAGCAGCTGGGAAAAGTGACATGAGGCAGCAGGTTCGAAGAGCTGCACAGGTGGTCCCATCCTGCGGAGGGCTCGAGGAGCCATTCCTGAAAGACGAATATCCCTAAAGCCTCTGCCTCTGTCACCCCTGGAGTCTGAAGTGTTCCCTTCACAGGTGACTTGAGGTTTGTTTTTTTTTTCTTAAGGTTTTTTTTGCTTTTGTTTTTGTTTTTACTTTTTTATTCTTTGCCCCAGGGGTACAGGTCTGTGAATCATCAGGCTTACATCTTTCACAGCATTCACCAAAGCACAAACCCTCCCCAATGTCCATAACCCATCCACCCCATCCCTACCCTCCCACCCCCCAGTAACCCTCAGTTTGTTTTGTGAGATTAGGTGCCTTGGGTTTTGCTTGCCCTGACCACATTGTTACAAAATCTTAGTGTCCCATTTTGGTCACACCACTATTTACACCTTGGTGTGGTTTTTCCAGAAAAACACCTGGTAGCACACAGAATCTTCAGACATGTACTCTGCGGGAATTTTGCCGATGGTGGGCATTACTCCATTAAAAAAGTTGTATGAAATTTGTTCCTGACCTTTGCTGAAGTAACATTAAGCCCTCCTCAGCCTGAAGGCACTCAGGGCAGCTATACCTTATGGGTCAGAATTGTTTGAATCATAGAATTTGCCACAGGATATTTACCCTCAGACAGGGGTGACGTCGTGCAAATTGTTCATACACTCTGCTAAGCTGGCTCTAGGCCTTGAGCTAGATAAACAAGAAACTGAAAAAAAGCCAAAATCACTATGTCAAGCCAAACATTTTTTGGATGATCTTGCTAAAATAGCTTAATGAAACAAAAGTAGACTGTGGAATCAGAAGACAGCCTTTAGTCCTGTATGTGTTATTATTTGTGTGTTTGGATGAGTTTAGCCAAACAATTGAATATCTCTGGGGCTTAGTTTCTCCATCTGTTGAATAAGGGAATTGAGTTAAAATAATTAAATCTTTTCCTTCAGAGATGTTTTCTGGTCCTCTGATTCTAATATGGCCAAAGATGCAGTACCATATTATCAGTGAAATTATCAATAGTAAGTCTTCTAGGAGATGAAAATGTTTTTGAAGTAGTCTGTAGGGATGTCTTGCCTCATCACTTCTCCAATTAGCCCACGTCAATATCTTACCACTCTACCCATCAGCACGACTAGAATTGCCTGACAAAATAAATTAAATATTTCTTAAAGTGAGGGATAGAGACTGTAATGGAATAGAGAAGAATTTGTCCAAGGTTTCTATGCAAGGCCTTTCAAAATGAAATTTGTTACATTGAAATGAAATGAATAGAATGAACATAATGGCAAAGAGGAATGATATTTCAGGAAAGTCCCCTATTTCTCTGAAATTGATTTAATTTGAGCAGTAACAGGTGGCTAAAGAAGTCTGTACCTTATAAAATTTGATATAAAGTTAATGGACTTTTACAATCTCTAGGATCTATGTAAAGGTTAACTCTGAAATGATCACTACTATTGCTATTTTAGGTGTTAACTAACATCAAGATTAAAATAAGTCCTAATTATTGAATGTTCAACTGAAAAACCTTGTTATTTAGCAACTTTCTGATCTGATATTATCTTAAAATGCACAGTTCATTTGGGAGGAAGTGTCATGAAAGTAAATCTACTGAGTCATGGTGATTGCTGTCTGGATGGTGATATATTATCAACTTAAATTGGAAATGCAAGAAGCAATTCAATCACTGCTCTATTTAAAGATTTTTTTTTATGATGAAGAAACAAACAAAAAGCAGAAGTATTCTTATAAATACAGAGAACAAACTGATGGTGGCCGGAAAGAAGGGGTGAGGGATAAGCGAAGTGGGTGAAGGAGAGATACAAGTTTCCAGTTATGGAATGAATAAGTCCCAGGAATAAAAGCCACAGCATAAGGAATATAGTCAATGATATTGTAGTAGCATGGTAGGGTGACAGACGGCAGATACTTTTGGGGTGAGCATAGCATAATGTGTGGAGAAGTTGCATCATTATGTTGTACACTTGAAACTGATGTAGCATTGTGTGTCAACCACACTAAAAATTATTTTAAAATATTTTTTGTTTCAAAAATACCAATGTTGACTCAGTGCGGACTCATATGATTACAGTAACATCGTTTGTAATGACATTTTTAAAACGAAATTTATGTGTTTAGAGTTGAACTAATGATTTTACTTTTGACAGAAAGGACAAAAATGTTATCCGTAGTGAAACAGCATTACATTATAAATAAGCACTTGCCTGACAGATAATCCATGAAAACTTATTTTATTCAAATGTTGTTATCCTATGGATGGTTTGCAACAAGAAACACTGTTCTAGGCTAAGAAATTGGTTCACTAAATGGGCAGGCCCATTCCAAGCCTCTGGAACTTCTGTTCATTTTCCATTGCTCTATGTTCAATCCCTCAGTGCCCAGCCACCAAGGGACACAGTCACTTCCCTTAACAAAATGTCTCATTGCAATGAAGTCTGTACTAGTTTCAGTCATTAAAATGAAGCAAAAATATTGTTTAACTGGAGTCTATTTCAGAATCTTTTTTATTTTATCTTTTTTAAAGATTTTATTTATTTATCTGACAGAGAGAGAGAGAGAGAGAGAGAGAGAGAGAGAGAGAGAGCACAAGCAAGGGTAAAGGAAAAAGCAGGTTCCCCGGTGAGCAGGGAGCCCAAGGCAGTACTCGATCCCAGGACCCCAGGAACATGACTGGAGCCAAAGGCAGATGCTTAACCAACTGAGCCACCCAGGCACCCCCAGAGTCTTTCTTTAGTCTTCTTTGTGTAGGTGTTTGTTAAAATGAGAGTAAACTGTCAGATAGTGTTCCATCAATTTTCATTTTCACCTTCCAATCACTTCCACATAATACTATCCTCAGTGTTATCTTTATTCCCACTAGAAGGCAATATTAAACACATTTTTAAAAATGACTTACAAAGGCACACAAAAAGTGGGAAAATGATTTAAAAGTAGATTTTGTCAAATGTATCACACATGTATTCACCATCTGTGCCCTAAAAATCTGGGCTCTGGCCTCTGTCCCACCTAACTGTCTCTCTCACTAATCTTTTCTATTGTCTCCATAGTTTGGCCTTTTCCAGAATGTCATGTGGTTGGAATCATACAGTATTGAGCCTTTACAGATTGGTTTCTTTCACTTTGTAATGTGAATTTAAGATTCCTTCATGTCTTTTCATGGCTCAATAGCTCATTTCTTTTCAGTGCTGAATCATATTCCATTGTCTGAATGGACCACACTTTATTTATCCATTCACCTACTAGATGGTATCTTGGTTGCTTCCAAGATTTAGCAATTATGAATAAAGCAACTATAAACATCTGTGTGCACACTTTTGTGTGAGCATATATTTTCAGCTTCTTTGGGTAAATACCAAGGAGCATGATTGCCAGATCATGTGATATGAGCATGTTTGTTTTTGTAAGAAACTGCCAAACTGTCTTCCAAAGTAGCTATACCATTTGGCATTCCCACCAGCAATGAACAAGAGGTCCTGCTGTTCTGCATATTTGTCAGCACTTGTTGTGGTCAGTGTTTCAGATTTTTACCATTTTAATAGGCATAAAGTGGTATCTGATTGTTTTAATTTTCAATTCTCTAATGACATATGATGTGCATATTTCCATATGCTTATTTGCCATCTGTATATCTTCTTAAGTGAGGTGTCTGTCAGGTCTTTTGCTATTTTTTAATTAGATTGCTTGTTTTTGTATTGTTGAGTTTTAAATGTTATTTTTATGATTTGGATAACAGTTCTTTATCAAATATGTCTTCTGCAAATATTTTCTCCTAGTCTGTGATTTCTCATTTTCTTGAAAATTTGTGATATTTTGTATTTGGTTTTTGTTTTTTTTTAAAGATTTTATTTATTTATTTGACAGAAAGAAGCAGCAAGAGAGGGAACACAAGCAGGGGGAGTGGGACAGGGAGAAGCAGGCTTCCCCCCAAGCAGGGAGCAGGATGCGGAGCTTGATCCCAGGACCCCAGGATCATAACCTGAGCCGAAGGCAGATGCTTAACAACTGAGCCACACAGGCACCGTGGAAATTTGTGTTATTTTGACCCTAAAATAATAGATTTGTGCCAGTGGAAATATTGACTACATTGCTGAGTAGTGTCATTGAGGAAATCCACTTGGAATTATAGAATTAGCTTTACTTATATTTTCATAAAGACATCTTCATTGTAAACCTCATTTTTTACATTGAAATGATGGGTTTTGAAGTATTTGAACCCATCATTGGTCAGTGTATTTAGTGCGGGGACACAAAATCTTGTGTTTGCTGTCCCTTTCTTGGTACATCAGCTTGAAACAGAAATGCATATTTAATGGTTGTGGTTTTTAAACTCACAGTTTATATTCTTTCATTTATCCTAATTTGCATTCTTGGTTCAATACTGAATCGAGATCAAGCGGCGTATCATTTACTACTATCAGTTCTTTGTAGCTAAAACTGTTATTGCCTTGAATTTTATACACAGTATCTCTTAATCTCTTAACAAATTTTCACTGTTCTCCATGTTCATACAGCCAATGCTTCATAAACCAGGTCTTCCACGTTACATCATAACTCTCAAAGAGATTGTTAATTGTTTTAACCAGCATGGGCTGCCATAGCACAATATCATAGACTAGGTGGCTTAAAAGAAATTTATTTCCTCATAGTTCTGGAGGCTGGCAGTCTCGGATTGGGGGCAGCATGGTTGGGTTTCAGTGACATTTCTCTTCCTGTGTTGCAGGCGGCTGCCTTCTCACTGCACGCGTCCTCGTGTGGTAGAGAGAAAAAGAGAGACATCTTTTTCTACCTCTTCTTATAGGGCCATGGTCTTACGAGATTAGGGTCCTACTCTACTCTTGTGAACTCATTTAATCTTGATTATATCCTAAAGACCTTTTCTCCGCATATAGTCACACTGAGGGAGTTAGGGCTTCTACGTAAATGAATTTTGTGAGGGACACAATTAAAGACATAGTATTAATTAAAAAAATATCTTTCATTGTGTCATGGGCATGAACTTTCATCAATAAACAACACGACAAAGGATTTGAGGGCTCCTTTTTCATATACACCAAAAACTGAGTTCTCTAAACTCAACACATTTATTAAATTAGGCAGCTAATGCACAGACATGGAAGTCGGGGCTTCTCTTCATTGCTTGTCCTAGGGATTCTGCCACAACAAAGAGTAATTTTCATTACAGGAATTTGCTGCATGTTTGATCTGCTTTTTCTCTGAGCACATTCACCTTCAAGTTTTCTTTTGGCTGATTTGACATGCTTTTCAGAATTAGTACTAATTCTTGTACAGAAGACCACAACCTTGAAAAGATGTCCTATACTTTAGGCTTTTTTCTGTTTTTAGTGACACATTTTATCGCCTTTATAATGAAAAGAATTACCTTGTGCTTTATTGTGAAAATAAATTAGCTTATTAGACAGGTCAGTGTACAATATTTGGAAATGACATGAAAGCTTCAAGGCTTCATTCCATTATCCAGCTACAAACAATAGACGGGGAACTAGATTTTAGGTGTTTATAATGGTACTTCCTCTTCATCATTTCATTTTAGCCGTTTATACAAAATCATCAAATTTATAACTTTATTTGTCCTTAAACACCTGAATTCAGATCTGCATGTTATATTCATGGTGAAATTATGTTCATCTTTTACATGTATGATGGCTGACATAGTATTCTATACAATTTTCATTTTTAAGCTTCACAAATGTGTATAAAATGGAAAATTACATGCATATAGTAAGTACAATATAAAATTAATTTCATTTTCAATACAATATCTGTTCTACTCACTTTTATTTTAGTTCATAATCTGTATGTCAAGACATAACATAACCCAATAAGAATAATTAAAATTCAAAGTAACAAAACTAAAAAATTACCTTAAAATATCGTGGAAATATTAGGTAAGATGAACCACACACTGGGAAATTTACGTGGCCAAGACCAACAGACCAACACATCCTTGAAATACGTGCCCATCTTTGAAAGTGTGACTATTTCTTAGAGAAAACAATGTGCTTTATTAAAAAGAAAATTAATTTTAGGGGCGCCTGGGTGGCTCAGTGGGTTAAAGCCTCTGCCTTCGGCTCAGGTCATGATCTCAGGGTCCTGGGATCAAGCCCCACATCGGGCTCCCTGCTCAGCAGGGAGCCTGCCTCCTCCTCTCTCTCTGCCTGCCTCTCTGCCTACTTGTGATCTCTCTCTGTGTCAAATAAATAAATAAAATCTTTAAAAAATAGTAAAAAAAAGAAAATTAATTTTATATTTTAACATTGTTATACTGTGTAAACAAGGGGCACCTGGATGACTCAGTCTGTTAAGCAGCTGCCTTCGGCTCAGGTCATGATCTTAGCATCCTGGGACTGAATGCTGCATTTCCCCTTCCTGCCACTCTCTGTGCTTGTGTTCTCTCTCTCTCTGACAAATAAATAAATAAAATCTTTAAAAAAAATAACTTATGTAAACAAAATGGTTTTATCTACCTCTTTGTCTGAAACTGCCGAACTGCCAGTAGTAATTTCATGTCAATCACTTTCACTCTGAGTGTTAAAAACCAACAGTCAAGTAGTTTGTAGGTAAGCTTGGAGAGAATCCATAAGAATACAGTATCTTGAAGATATGGAAAACAAAAGCTTGCATCTCTCAAGTTCCACCATTTCTGAGTTTGAGAAAAGGCAATTTAAGGCGTGTGAAACTTAAAGGAGTTAGACAAAAGTGACGGTGGTACAATGATTTCATTTCTCAAGCTCCTTTTGTTTTGGAAACCCATCTACTTCACCCGCCTCCAGGAAATGCAAGTGACTGAATGAGAAAATATTCAAAATGTTGATGGAATTTATGGTCATGAAAATAAATATGATAATAATAAAATGAATGAATATATTACCAAAAGTTTAAGCTAAAATCAATTAGTAGATATTCTCACATTGCAGTAGTAATCAGTACAGGTCTCAGTCTAACCTAAGGTTACATATCTTAGTCACATAACAGTATTTTCAGTTAGCTGATTAAGGAGCCGAGTGCTTTAGTTAACCAAGACCTCCATCAATATTTTCCCTGGTTTACTTACCTATTAAATTAACCAATATGAGGTATGTGATGCAATCCCAAGCAAGTTTATTTTGTTTCCCTCTTTACTCATTTGGGCTAGTAATTTCCTTGCTCCTAGATAAAAGTTTAGGCAACCATCATGACTTTTATGGCTTTGAGGGGGTCAAAAAACAGTCTCAGTTTAATCATTAAAATATACAGTCTTGTGATTGTCTAAACTTTGAGGCCTTTTCTCTTTTCCAACGCAAGTCATCTGGAGATGAGAATTTTGGAAGGTGTTAGACCTGAATCTTTATCTCGTTGTCTCTACTGTGTGTATTGTAGAGATGTCCCCCTATTATTGGGAGGCTTTCTTCAGTGTCTCTCTTCACCCAAGTGAACGCATTTCTTTCTGGAGTGTTACTTCTTTCCTCCTCATCCTGCAGACAAGAGGAAATGCCCTTCAGCTTCTCTCTGCTGAGTTCTCTATGCCCTCCAGGAGGTCCTGTCGGCCAGGACCCAAGACCATCTCATTCAGGCTAGGTCTCTTACAGTGTCCTATCTTGTTCACAGAAAACACTCATGTTTTATTGTTGTGACACACTGTAGTGGTACAGCCTGTCAAGCTAAGTCACCTCTCCTTAAGCTCATCCATCCAGCAGCCCTTCTCTTACCATTTGTATTTTTTATCTGGAGTGAGATATCAGTCTACTCAGGCCTCAAATGCAGGGGATACATACCAGGTTTACTGGTGGTTATGGTACTTACAGCCTCCCAACTTCCATTATTTAGAAACCCATGGATGGTAACCTTTTTTTTTTTTCCTCCATACTTTTAAGAGCCACCTCAACAGTGAATTTATCCTACTTCCTGGGGCCTTGCTAGGATGTTGAGTCCCATGTCTTGAGCAAGTGCCCCCAAATCAATGAACTTTTGGGTATCCTTCATAAAGAACCTTCAAAATCAAATGCCAGGACTGCTCCCTAATTACTTTTTGGTGAAAGCAAGCTAATTCTTATGATTCTTTAGGTGTGTATTCTCCTTCCTTCTTATCAGGCTTAGCATATTTCTGGTCAGGTTATACTGGGGTTTAATGTTTGTTATTAGTCTAGCAGCCAGAAGAGCATATGGGGGCAGCTCCTGGGGGTGGGGCACCTAATGCCTCGTGGGTAAGAGGCTTCTATAGCATCTTCTATCACAGTGGAAACGCTAGAGAAACACTAGAGGAGAGTGAGATACTTTTGGAAGCACACAGGGTCCAGGATAGTCGCAGAGTCAACATCCTTAAGACAAGCACGCAGGTGCGGCTGTCCCATGTTCCAATATCCCAATCTTTCTTGACAAGCGATAATGAGTTTTGCATAACAGACCTGACTTGGTGAGCATTCAAACATCTTAGATACTTTAGAACTTTAACAACTAGGTCTTCAGTCTGTTGTTTAATTGTGTGTGTTCTTGTACTGCCAGAGATACCCTGTTTTGCATCATTAGCCATAAAGCTGCTTGTTAAAAGCCCTCAGTTGTAATTACCCTCTGTGGCGAGTCAACAGCAGTAACCAGTCAACTCCACTATTTTTGTAGGCTTTGTTCCCCCCACATTTGTTAAATGTTTGCATCATTAATTCAGAGAGATTTGTGAAACTCTAGGTAAAATATGAGCCCAAATGGCAAAAGATGGCCCAAATTTAGGGAAGAGGCCATTCTATTTACCTTTGGGTAGAAATGACAAATGCATTGGGACCACACACAAAACATCCCTTGGGATGGGGAATGCTTTTTGACATCATGGGCAGTGACAGTGGTAAAGACTTTCAAGTGGCTTTACATAATATAAAAGTAAGGGTTATGGGTGTTATAGATGATGCAGTTCAGTGACTTTATTCAATAAATGATCTTGAGGTTCAGCTTAGGTAGTCTCAGAAATAACAGCCAAATTTTGCATGGGATTAATTTCTGATATTCAAGATACAAAGCTTGAAAATGTGTAAACCTCAGACTCCAGAAAAAAACAGAAATCACTCTATGTATTCTGAGTATGAAGGATTTTAATACAGGAAATTGGAGGCTTATGTAAGTGTTGGTTGGGGTGAGGAATCAGAAGTCAGGGGAGACAAATTCAATTGGAACACCAAGCTGGCTGATGATCCTCAGGAGCTCACCTAGAAACAGCTGGGAATCTAAGAACCTCTGGGAACCTCCTACTGATTATCTTAATTTGCAGCACCAACTCAAGTGATTAGCAAGAATTTGCTACCATCTGTCCCAACTACACTGCAGTAAGTGAGTTTCTGGAAATGGTCAGAAACTGCTGCAAGTCACATAACTACTATCTAACTGCTTGTCTGCCTACAACTCTTTCTTTTTGTCCCACCTTTGAAATTTCATGAGTGGGCCTTTCATTGGCAGATGCTAACTCAGAATTACATGGGGAAGAGGATTTGAGGAAATTCATTTAGAGACAATTTTAGCAGCAGAAGGAGGTGATGTTGAATTAACAAAGGACAGTCCACTGCTCTATCATAATTGAGGCATAAACAAAAAGCCTGACATCTTACTATTATAAGCTGATGAGCTACAGGACAGTTGATTTACAGTTATAGGCTCAATGAAGGAAAGGTGTTATGATATTGGGAAGTCTGTATGCTTTTTCCATTTTCTAAATTGGAATCTTGGACTATTAGTTGAATTTCTTTATCTGAAAAATGAAGAGTTGGCCCATGAATTCTCTAAGGTAACTTCCAGTTCTAAACTTCTGGATAATGAACTCTAATACAATCTTCAAATCCTTTTGACCATTTATTTTGAGCCTATTAAATGGCCATGTTACCAACCATGATAATCTCATGCTAATGATTACAGTCAAATTCTTTCCAGACCTTGGACAGTTAGGATCGATCACCAGTACTCTGGCCTCATAAACACTTCACAATAGTGTTAGCATCTCTTTGATAAGAACAACTTGTCCCTAAAGCACTTTATATGTATAACCCCTTTAGGACAAAGGAGATGGTTCTGGAAACTCAGACATAGTACAGTTTGAAGGAACATAGTTACAGGGAGGCCATCTCAGCATTGTATGAGTTGGAAACAATGCACTTTGTTTTCTTCAAATTCTACAAATCCTTAATTGCCTATTAACTTTATCTTCTGATTCCTCTATCATTTCCATTAATGTTAATTGAATTTTAATACATACTCTTTAATGGTCATTAAAAAAAAACTTTATGGTGCTTGGAGTGTTTATTTGTGGCTGGTCAAACACTATCATCTTCACACAACCTGACAACCTGTTTATGAGTCAAAACTATTCACCAATGCACAAACTGGACTGTGAGAAAAAGGCCTTATAGAAGTAGACCACACACACACATTTCATGTAGAATAGTGTGCTTCAGTAGTAATTGAGAGCTTTTTTGCCATCTGTATACAAATACTTATGTTCTAAGAGAGTGCCATGAAGTTTAAGGTAACAGGACGTTAAGAGCATTCAATTATACCCAGAGCATGTATGTTTTGGTGTGCGTGTGAGTATAAGTGTGTATAAAATACATAGTGTATAGAGTATAAGTGTGTATAAAATACAAAATTAAATATGTATGTGTGCTGTGAGAGCCTGCCTTAAGTAGCGTAGCATATTCTTTCATTTCCTTGTATCTTCAATGGCTTGGTTACCCCTCTTGACAGATACTTTCTATGACTCTACCATATCTGGGGCCAGAGAGAGAAAAAAAGGCAACGGTCACTATCTTCTTGATAGTTCCTCTGATTAGAGAAGAAATTTCACTCTCTGAGTTTTAAGTGTCAGTTGCCCCACTGCCAATTCTGTTACTGTTGTAGCGGTTGACAATACTTTTTTTTTTTCTTTTTTAAGAGAGAGAGACGCAGAGAGCAGGCGAGCACAAGCAGGGGGAGTGGCAGAGGGAGAGGGAGAAGCAGGCTCCCCGCTGAGCTGGGAACCCACTGTGATGTGGGGCTCCATCCCAGGACCCTGGGATCATGACCTGAGCAGAAGGCAGCTGCTTAACCCACTGAACCACCCAGGCGCCCCTTGACAGTACTTATTTTAAAGAAAAATATTGCTGAAAATTTTCCAATTTCTAGTACATTCATCCTCTCTCATGAGATCTGACACACGTTGAAGTTATGTTTTGATTGGGCACATGGCATGTTCAGTGATGTTTGCTGGATTTGTACCACAAGACATAGAGAAGAAACCATTGGACATAGAGCAGATGATCCCCCCTTCTGTTTTATAGTGTTGTCTAGTGTCATTTTCTGTGAATGTGGTCAGGTAGCGTTATTTGTGCTATTTTGGGGCCTTGATCTCGGTCTTTCTTGGTGGGGTGGGATGGGCTAAAGCCATAGGAAGAAAAATGTGAGGTATGTGTCCAGTATATACTATTTTGTTTTTGTTTTGCAAGAAGGGCTGAACTATTTTGATAACAAAAATAAATGATAGAAAAGGGAGGGGGGGAATTCCTCTGGGGATTGCCCTGAGGCCGGAATCCTAGAAAACAGAAAACAAATGATGTTCCTAGGAAGTTACCTAAGGGATCACACATCTGCTCTTCCTCTGTGTGGTCATCTTTTCTCTGAGAAGTTTCTATATCCCTGCCTAAATAAACTTAAGAATTACAGAGGTGAGTGCAAGACTACATAAAAAAATTCATAGTCAGTCTCCTGAGCTCGTCCCTCTCCAAGATTTACTTGGTCCTTTCTACATCTCTGGGGCTCCCCTTCTGGTTTCTCCAGACAGAAACCTGAAGCTGTAGTTGCCCCTTTCTGCAACATACTTCCTGTAACTGCATCCGTGTCTGAAGCCACGGGATGGGAGGACAAAAAGAGAAACAAAAGCATTGCAGTTTTGTCCATTATCTTGGGATCACGGGTCCTCCTTAAGTTACTCCAATTTCATTGTGCTGGCTATTTTCATTTGTGACCTTGAATGATTAAACTCTGCTTTATTTTATTCATCGCATTTATTATCCCTGATACATTATATGCTTATTAGATTATTGTTAGAATTTGAGACTCCCCTCCCCCAACTTCCCCCCAACCTCCCCCACTATAACGTGATCTCTATGGTGACAGAAAGTGTATTCAATGCTGTATTCCTAGCATAAAGAATAGTACATAAATCTTAAAATGCTCAATACATATTCTTTAAAAATAATGAAGAAATTAATTCCCAGAGAGAATTGTCCTGGACTTTTGCTCATGGCCCAGTTATGTTAAATACATCACTCTTCTGAAAAGTGGTATCAAAGAATATAGGAGGCCAGAGAAGTCCCTTCAGATTACGGCTAAACAAATGGCTGGTAATTTTCAATGATAAATTAATGCATGTTTAAGTTTTAAATACAGAAAGGGTTAGGTTGAGAAATTCCTTAACTCACACTGATAGAAATGTCACTACATGTATTAGTTATCTATTGCTGTAACAAATTACCACAAATTTAGCAGCTTAATAGAACACAATGGTTTTTTTCTTTATCTTACAGTTCATAAGCAGATTGTAAGTCTGGCACAGTTTTCTCTGAGCTAAAATCCTGGTGGTAACAGGACTGTCTTCCTTTCCGGGGGTTCTAGAGAAGCTCCACTTCCTTGGTCATTTGGGTCATCAGAATTCAGTTCCTTTTAGTTGTAAGACTAAGATTACCGTTCCTTTGCTGGCTGTCAGTTGAAGGCTGGGCCAGCTTCTGGAGGCTAACGCATTCCTTGGCTTGTGTTCTTCCTCAACATTCAAAGCCAGCAGTGGAGGGCCAAGTGCTTCTTACACTCTGTATACCTTCTTCTATTATTTCGTCTTCCTAACCTAGGCAGAAAATGCTCCCCACTTTGAAGGATTCATGTGAGTAGATTGGGTCCACCTTGATAATCAAGCATATGCAGTCTCAAAGTCCAGTCGCTTCAATCCCACCTTCAAAGTCCTTTTTGCCATGTGATGTAACATATTCATTCCTAGAGATTAGGGCATAATTGTCTTTGGTGGTCCATCACTCCTCTGACTACACTATAGAAGTGCCTTTTTTAAAAAGAAGGATGACAGAGTTAATAATTAAATTTAAATGTTCATGGCATTAGTACTAACTGTGAATAACTTTTATTATGTGAAGTTTAAACAGTTACTCCTAATAGCAAGAAATTCAACATTCTGGAAAGAAGTGTGTTTTGGAGCTCTGTGATTTGTGAAATAGAGTCCCTCCCCCCTAAAAACTGATTCTCAGACAAGAGAGTCTCTGAAACAATTTTCTATTCTTTCTGTTAGAAAACATGAATTCCAAGTGGAAATTAAAGGTACTTAATTGATATATAAAACTTACATTGGTACAATATTGTGTGCTTCATAAATCATTTTATCTAAAAGATACCATCTTGCTGGTCTGAAACTAATTGAAATAAAATAGAAGAGTGACAACATGCCTAAAATAATGATTATTAAAATGTTCTTTCTAAAGCTTGATATCTTGAGAAAGAATTTATACCTAATTATATTTTACATCAAAATCTTCACTTAATGGCTGTATTGGCTCTTGAGTTGAGTATGTTCCTAGAGAGCCCCCACATTCTTTTCAAATCCAATAAAAAAGCTAAAATTTAAAAGGCTGCCGGTACCAAGTTTTGGTGAGATTGCCATACAGCATTTCCTTGGTGACTAAAGAAGTAGATCATCTTTCATATGTTTTTACCTATTTAGGTATCCTTTTATAATCTTATGCTACTTTTATATTATTATATATAATAGTCTATTTTATACTACTCTGTGTAGCTTGCTTTAGTGATAATTAATCAAGATCACACAGATGATGTTTGCCTGCCCCCAACATTGTTGCCAGTGACTATACTGTGGTCAAGCAAGTGGACATTGTCATTTGGATATTTATTTGGAGATAACCACTTTATAAATAACTGTTTCAATCACGTCTGGTTTCAAGATGAACATGAGAACTCCAATAAATGTGACTCCTAATTGTGTAATCAGCAGGTTAATATATTTAGGTTTGGTTTGTTCTTTTTTTTTTACTAATTCTTGAGGTATAAATTTAGGTTGTTTATTTGAGATCTTTCCTTTTTTTTAAATATACGTGTTCATCACTATAAACGTCCCTCTTAGTACTGTTTTTGCTAATCCTGTAAATTTTGCCATGTCACGTTTTCATCTTCATTTGATTGAGATAATTTCTAATTTCTCTTTTGACTTCTTTTTTGACCCATTGGTTCAAATGTGTGTTGTTTAATTTCCACATATTTGTGAATTCTCCAGTTTTTCTTCAGCTATTGATTTCTAGTGTCATTCCATTGTGATTAGAGTAGATAGTTGTTATGATTTTAACCTTAAATTTGCTAAGACTTGTTTTGTTGCTTAACACAGTCTATCCTAGAGAATGTTCCATGGGTGCTTGGGAGGAATATATATTCTTCTATTGGATTGAATGTTCTATATATATCTGAAGGGTTCTTTTGGTCTATGGTATTTTCTTTTCTTTTCTTTTTTTTTTTTTTAGAGAGAGAGAGAGCAGGAGCAAGGGGGTAGGGGTGGGCAGAGACAGAGGGAGAAAGAGAATCTTAAGCAGGCTTCAGGCTCAGTGTGGAGCCTGATGTGGAGCTTGATCTCATAACCCTGAGATCACGACCTGAGCCGAAATCGAGTCAGATGCTTAACTAACTGAGACACCCAGGTGCTGCTGGTCTATGGTATTTTCAAGTCCACTGTTTCCTTATGGATTTTCTATCTGGATGTTCTATCCATCTTTGGATACACATTTTAAGAGTAAAGTGATACAAAACTGGGAATAAAAGAATTACCCTAAATGTTTATGACATATAACCTAATATGGATGGCTAAATGAGTTAATAAAATTTAAAAAAGTAAAATGTACTACTCAAATTGTTCCTCTTATAAACAAGTACTGCCATGATACAAGATTATCTGACAATTTGGGTGAATATTCAATGTAATTTGAATATGTGGTACTTTAAGAGAAAGTCTCTGGTGGGCAGATTTATTAGTCAGGGAGACAGAAATGAGTAAGTAGATATAGAAATGAACCTTGACATAAACCTTATAAGTTACATAGAATCTTCTCATTCCTGGCCCACTGATAATAGGCATGGATTCTTAGGTCAAGATGCCATATAGGCCTTTCTCAGATCTAAGTCTCTTGTGATTATCTGTAATACCATAATGTAATAGTTATATGCAGCTTTGTGGACTGAATCAAAATTCCTGCAGCTCTGTGTGCTCCCATGAATGGTATGATGGAGCCAGAAAAGTCTCATAATGTGATAAAGAATTTGTCATTAATTATGAATTCTAACCAATTCTATACCATTATGGATATAGTCGATCATCCCAGAAGAACCTTAGAAAGATCCAAATTTATAACAAATTAGCCTTCCTTCTGTCTACATAAGCTATGAAACATAGTAGAGGACTATGTCTTAGGAAATATTAATCTCAGTTATACAAAAGACCAACTTCTGATGATATTCCTATAAGGTATAGCGTGGTTTTGAACGCAAGACAATTCTGGATGTGATGCCTTACCTATTACTCAGTTGGTTGTGACAATATTGATGTCAATCATATTCGTGGATTAAGAGGAGTTAAGACAATTTGGGGATGAGGAAAGACATTTGTGGCTCATGGGAAGTTTGTATTTTAAAAAATGTCTTAGTGTGGGTGCCTGTGTGGCTCAGTGGGTTAAAGCCTGTGCCTTCAGCTCAGGTCATGATCTCAGGGTCCTGGGATCAAGGCCCGCATTGGGCTCCCTGCTCGGCAAGGAGCCTGCTTCCTCCTCTCTCTCTGCCTGCCTCTCAGCCTACTTGTGATCTCTCTCTCTGTCTGTCAAATAAATAAATAAATAATAAATAAATAAAAATCTTTAAAAAATGTCAGTGTAATTGTGGAAAATAAATATGTAATTGGTCATCAAATATGAGTTAGTCATTACAAACTCATTGTCAGAATGATACAAATCCTAAGATATGAAGTTCAAGGCAATGGACTTTTTAGGATTTGGGGAAGTGGATGCATGGGTACTTCTCAGGGATGATTACAAACTGGTAGAAACTGGCTCTAATTTCCCAAGAAGAGAATGTGGCTGGTTGATGATGCAGTATTTGATTTAAGTTAAAATAGGCCCTGACATTTTAAATTTTATTTCCACATTTTAAAGATTTTATTTATTTATTTGCGAGAGAGAGAGAGAGAGAGAGAGAGAGAGAGAGAGAGAGAGAGAGAATGAGCATGGGGAGGAGCAGAGGGAGAGGGAGAAGCAGACTCCCCACGGATCAGGGAGCCCCATGTTAAACGGGGCTCAATCCCAGGACCCTGAGATCATCACCTGAGTCAAAGGCAGATGCCTAATCCAATTAGCCAACCAGATGCCTCGAGCCTGATATTTTTAAACATTCTATGGGCAGATCCTGTATGTGTAAACCCCTGTAAGAAATTCTGAGGCCCAAAATATGCATGTGCATCTGTGTGTTTTTGTGCGCGTGTGTGTGCGTGTGTGTGCGTGTGTGTGTGTACATGTGGTCTCTTACCACCAGTCTTCCCAACCTTGCTGAAAAGCTTTTCTCAATACAGGTCATAATTTTTAATTAATTTCAGTGGGGCATTTGATATTTAATGTTTTTGTTGTTGTTGTTTTAGGTAACAATAAATAAGAGATAAAATTAAAATAACCCAATATAAAGGTAGAAGCAGAGCTGAAAAATAGTCAAAGTCTGAAATTTAAGCAAAGACACCTATGGAAAGCTACACTGTAGACAGCATGAGTGAGTAAAGAAATTTATGGGGAGAAGGAATGGAGGAGGGTGGTTCATTAAAGCACATGTGGAGGAAACGAAGTAGTTCATGGAGTTGAGAAGAAAAGATGCGCAGAGAAAAGGCTTGTTTTAAGTCTAAATTTTTGAAAGTAATTATAAAAAATACTCCTAAAATATGTCTGCATCTATTCAGCAGCCAAAAAAAAAAAAATTAAAGGTGCTAAATTGAAGGGAAGATGTAGGCATACTGATTGAGGGTAGATTTCCATTTCTGGAAGAATGATTAATAGGAACTACTGTTCATTGAGCAACACCATTTATGTGGTAGGTGCTCCGATATACGATTTTAAATCTTCGAACAAACAGTGACGGTGATGAAACTAAAACTCCGAGAGCTAAAAGCAATGTTACGAGTGTTTGATGTGTCAGCTCTGGTATTAGATGGGGCTTGAATCCTGCATCTTACCATTACTTTGTATATGGCATAGGATGAGTTCCTTAATCTCCATGTTTCAATGTTCTTATCTATACAGTGAAGATAATAATAGTCCCTAGCTCAGGACTCCTATGAAGATGAAATCAGACAGTATGCATAAAACATGTAAGTACATTGCCTGGCACAGAATAAGTACTATATAAATGTTAGCTATCAGTATTACTGATTTATTATTATTATTATTATTATTATTATTATTATTATTATTATTACTAATTTGTTAAAGGAACAGGATAAAGAGGAAAACAGTCATCTAAGGTTACAGTGTGACTTGGCAGGGAGCTCATACTCTTTCAACTGGTGCTTCCCTTATAAACACATGTTTCTGCCTCCTCTTTCCTACTGCTGTTGTGAAAAAGTCCAAGTTCCTTCATTATTCTGAAGTTTACTTTTTTAATGAGGCTTCAATGATGTCTTTCACTCATCATATGTTTTAACTACTCTGATCTAGTTGATAATTTTCAGACATAATCTTCCAATCTCTGTATCTTCTGTCATTTTTGTCCTTTGTTGGAGTGTCCTTCTGTGTCCCTTTATATAACTTGGCCAATTGTTATTTATCCCTCAGTCAAAGAGTGTTTGGATGCAGTAATAAAGACTCCCGTCAGCTATATTCCACGAAAACTGTTAATTTAATGGGAAAACACACAAAGCTATCAAACAGAACCTATGGGCAAAAAAGTGTAGGCAGACCTCAGAAGGACTGGGATCAGAAATTGGAAATGGCCTGGAATGGAAACTCTTCTCCATTCTCTCTCTCTTTCTCTCTCTGTGGGAAGCTAAATGTCCATTTCCTCTCTTCCCTTTAATGTCTGCCTCATTCTTGCCTCTCTCAGAGACAGGGCTCTGTTTTTCTCATGTACATGGTAGAAGATAGCTAGCACAAGCAACATAGTCTTTCATTTAATTGATGATTACATTTCTATTTCCAAATGACAAATTTCTTGGAAAGAGAAACCATTTACTTGAGCTGGGGCCAGATTTCTACCCTTGTAGGATTGGGAGAGGCAGTGTTCTTTACTCAAAATGTCTCCTTGATGTAAAGGAAAGGATGCAAGGATGCAATGGGTCTGGGTATGGCAGGAAGACTACATTTATCTTTTCTTTAAAGCACATTCAGACTCCTGCCAGTTAGGACTCATTACTACCCTTTGTGATCCTGTAGAGCTTACCATATCATAATGTTAATTTTAGAGCATATACAAAAGCAGTTTCATTAGAGTGTGAGCTCATCAAAGACTAGTGAGTTATCTAATTTATCATTATATTTTCAACACTTAATAGTGGTATAGCCCTCAAGGAACTCCATCTAATAGGGGGAAACCAGGAACAATATCATTTTCAATACAAGGAAATATTTAATAAGAGGAACAAGCATTATAGGAGTTCAGGGGAACTAGAGATCATTTTAAATATGAGTAATTGAGAACTTTTCACTAAGGAGATAGCATTTGACATGTACCTTAAAAGGTATGTAGATTTTGCCAGATAGTGAAATTGAGAGAAAAGAATTTCTAGCCTTGAGAAAAACATGAATGAAATTGTGAAAGTAGAAAAATCAAAAGGTGTATACATGGAAGTCTAAAGTGGGATTCTTTTTCAACATTCCCCTGGAGATTCAGGGTCTTTTTCGGTTCCATACAAATTTTAAGATAGTTTGTTCCAGCTCTGTGAAAAATGTCGATGGTACTTTGATAGGCATTGCATTGAAAGCGTAAATTGCTCTGAGTAGCCGATATTTTAGCAATGTTTGTCCTTCCAGTCCATGAGCATGGAATGTCTTTCCATCTCTGTGTCTTCCTCCATTTCTTTCATTAGTGTTTAGTAGTTTCTAGACTATAGATCCTTTACCTGTTTGGTTAGGTTTATTCCTAGGTTTCTTATGGTTTTTGGAACTATTGTAAGTGGAATTGATTCCTTAATTTTTCTTTCTTTAGTTACATTGTTGGTGTACAGAAATGCAGCTGATTTCTGTGCATTGATTTTGTATTCTTGCCACATTGCTGAATTGTTGTATGAGTTCTGATAACTTGGGGGTGGAGTCTTTTGGGTCTTCCACATAAAGTATCATGTCATCTGTGAAGAGAGTCTGACTTCTTCTTTGCCAATTCGAATGCCTTTTATTTCTTTCTGTCATCTGATTGCTGAGGCTAGGACCTCTAGATCTACTCTACAACCTGGCAATTGCACTACCAGGTATTTATCCCAAAGATACAGAGAGTGATAAGGAGGGGCACATGCACCCCAGTGTTCATAGCAGCAATGTCCACACTAGCCATACTGTGGAAGGAGCCGAGATGCCCCTCAACAGATGAATGGATAAAGATGTGGTTCATATATACAATGGAATATTACTCAGCCATCAGAAAGGAAGAATACGCATCATTTGCATCAACATGGGTGGAACTGGAGGGGATTATGCTGAGTGAAATAAGTCAATCAGAGAAAGACAATTATCATACAGTTTCACTCATATGTGGAACATAAGGAATAGCACGGAGGACCACAGGGCAAAGGAGAGAAAACTGAATGGAAAGAAATCAGAGAAGGAGGCAAACCATGAGAGACTCTGGACTCTGGGGGGAAAATAACTGAGAGATGGAGAAGGAAGGGGAGTGGGGGTATGGGGTAACCAGGTAATGGGCATTAAGGAGGCCACGTGTGTTGATGAGCACTTGGTGTTATACGTAACTAATGAATCGTTGACCACCAATGATGTACTATATGCTGGCTAACTGAACATAATAAAAAATAAATACAAAATAAAGCGAGATTCAATGAAATTTTGTGGTTACCTAGGATCTGTGGAAGAAATAGATGAGAAATAAGGTGAAAAATGCGATTTACATAAATTTTAAAAGCTTTCACTGAAAAAAATATCTTTTTTTTTGCAACATATTTTACAGGGACACATTCAAGTAAAAAGATTCATGTTAAATGCATTAACATGGCTGCTTCTGGAATAGGAAGGGGAATAAAAGTGCAGAATGAGGATAATGGGAAATATTCAATACATAGTTGGGATACTTCAAGTTATATTAGTTTATTTTCCTTTTTGCCTAGAACATGCTATATTTTATGATATCTCCTTTATAAGAAAAGTTCGCTAATAAATGACCTTCAATGAACCATGAGATCAAACACTTGCATTTTAGTCTTATCTGTGTGGAAATAGACTAAGACCACCCAAATGAGAACAAGCCAAAGCTATTTATTCTGAGCTTGTAAACAGCAAAAGCATCAGGCACCATCATGTATGTTTGGTGGAGATTCAAAGGTAGGCAGAGGGGAGAGAAAGCTTTACAGCAGAAAAAAAAGGAAAGTCTTCAGGTTTGCCCTGATTGAAAGGTCTTGGTATGGGAAAGTTGTAGCATGTCCCTAGAAATGGAGCACCCTATGTGATTGGTTTGGGGAACATATTTGGCCTTTACTTGTTAGCCCTAAGTTGGAAGTGGGGGCAAAAGTTGGGGAAGCTGTCAGGTATTAATCAAGTCCTGGTTTTTTGGTCTGTTATAGAGATTATGGTTAGGTTTCCTAGACCCTTTGCTAGAGATGGTGGTCTGATTTCCCAGAATTCTGACTTATGGAGAGTAAGTTGATTTTCTGGTCTGGTTACTGCATATTGTGGGTCAGTGTTCTATTTTTTTCCTATGGTCTGGCCTTTGTATATTTTCAGTCTCTCATTTGCAAGGGTAATTCTATATGCTTGAAGGTACAAAAGGGATCTCTTTTTTTCTACACAGGTCCATTATAGAAGGCTACAAACTGCTCTTAGTTATCATAAATATGTTGAACAAATTCAATATATAAGTAGTTGTAAATGAGAAAAACAAAAGTACTTTCTTTACATATTATCTCCAAATTTTCCTATGCCTAAAATTTTATAGGCTTAAGAGTATCATTGTAGTAGTAACAATAATTATTTAATTGTTTCCTGTCCTTATACTCTTGTAAAGCATTTGTTGATGTTCTATCAGGGCTATGATGTTACAAGTTTCTCCTTGTTGACATTACTAATTATCCTTCCCCCAGCCAAACTCAAGTCCATTTTTGTTTACTGGGTCAAGCTTTCTAAAAATTTCTAAAAAAAAACTTCTACAATTTCTAAAAATATGTTTCTTTGTATTTTTTTTAAGTTGGCCATACCCACGTAAGTGTGTGCCCCATTTTCTTCTGAAGCTGGAAATTGTGCTATATATAAATCAAGCACTCATGACCAAGTCAGTGTTAATAAAACGGAATTATTCTGCCTCTGTTAACGGATAATCATCTGGTAAGTGTGCTCACCTATGCTGTGCGATGTTTGATGCTTTTGACAACTCTCTTGAAATCCTGTGATTTTGATTACCGGAATAAAACACCCTTTTGCTTCCCTCTTAGGAATCTGTTTCATTTCATCACCATGAACAGACTGCCCATTCTTTGTTCTTTTGTCATCTGTGATTTCCAAAGTTCTAGTCTCAGAAGTCTGCTCCTCCTTAACCCTACTACCCCAGGCCAGTCTCAAACGACGATGTCTTACAGACTGTACTCCCGTAAATCCAGCTCCTCCCTGGACATGTGTCTTTGATGTTGGAGTAATCTGATAACTATCCTTTTTTTAATTGTTTTCATCTGGGGGTTTGTGGGGAAGCAAGAGAAAAAAACTTTAGGATCCATGTGGAAATGAAAATACAACTCTGACTTTAGATTCAGGCTTTCTAGTAATTTCTAACTGGAGAATGTGGCAAAGTTCCCATTCTGTTTTTCTTCTGCTAGCCTTACGTTTTATACACACACAGAAACACACACGGGCACACACACACAAACATACATACACACTCAGACACACACACACACACACACACACACACATACACACACACACACACACACACACTTCCTGACCTCAGACTAGAAGAAAAAACCATGACCTGTCTCACATTCCATGGAAAAGAGGAGCAGAGAGAAATGAGATAAATCTTCATTACATTCTGATTTTTTGTCCCAAACCCTCTCTAACTTGGCAAATGGATAAGTTGTTTCTTCACGCACATGGAGAAATATTTCAGGAAGGAGAAGTGAGGAGACAGAAGAGCATTGCTCTGGTACTAATCCGTCTCTCAGGAAAACGTGAAGGAAATTAGTTTTCTACCAGCAGTCTTTGATTGGATCTTCTAAAGGAACTTTAAATTCAACAGACAAATCCTCAGGTTTTCATCATCTCACCTCAGCCTGCTCCTCCTCCAGGTTTCACTGATTCCATGAATAAGATCTCCCTCCAATTATGTAACTGAGAGTTAAGAAAGGACAGAAATATGCAATACCCCTTTCCCCTACATATTTTGCAACATATATTAAAGTATTTAAAATATAAAGGGAAACAGGTACCTTCTTCTTGACTACAACATACTTTTTGCAGCTGCTCTGCTATTTCACAAGGCCAGCTGAACCTCGTGATTGTCATCAATCATTTGATGATGGAGGTTGTCACAAATTTGCACAGTGATGTCTGATACTTCCTCTACATGCTCCAGACTCATTCCTGGCTCCTATTTTTTTAGAAGTCCATTTTTCCATCTGACTAATAATAACATCTTTATATCAAATAGTTTATAATATACAAGAATGCTTGAAAGTGTGTTTAGAATGCATGCTTTCCTGGGAACTTGGTGAAATGGATGAATGACTTATACATCTGTACAAGAAGTAGAAGATTTACAAGCATCATTTCTACTTTAAATGCCAGGTTCTTGTTGTAGACTGAATATGAAAATAGTTACTCTAAAGTTAATATGACCTCCTTACACATGCAAAAAATCATGTTCTCGAGAAATTATAATTCTTAGAATTTCAAAGAACACAACAACATATTTCACAGAAACGCACTAGATTTTATCACTTATTTTACTTCTTATCTTGGGTAAAAATGTATTTCAAAATGTATCCATTTTAAGTATAAGCTCTTACTATTTGCTTCTGTCCACACACAAAAGATGGCTTCGACTTTTTCCATGAAAATCATTTTCTTTAACACTTCACAACCATTATAAATTAAGAATTATAAGATCTGTAATAAGTTAGAACTTTTTATGAAAGCACCAGTGAAAATTCTTGACTATAACAGCTTAAATATACCAGTGTCCAAGGGATTGCTTTTTGTGCTAAAAAAGTGCTTTTTTTACTTTTTTTTGCTAAATATAAGGGACTCAGAAAACAAAAGAATATTTGTAGTGTTAGTATCTAACATATACTATGTACTTCATATACGCCAAGCATTGCTCTATGTACTTCATTCATAAATTCATTTAATCCGATGGAAATAGTAGGTACCAGATGTGCAGTCCTTATCTTGAAATCCTTGGGGCCAAATGTGTTTTGAAAATTAGAGGTTTTCAAGTTTCACAAAGATACTACAGTACATATATTGTAGATTATGCAATACCTAGAAGGGTTTGGGGCAGCACTCCATAATCAAACATATTAACATTGCAATAGAGAAACTTATAAATGTTCCACGACATGGGAAAATGTGGCTGTAAATAATCAGCATCAGCTCAGCTTTGTTCTGGCTGCCAGATGAGTTTGCTCCAAACTTGAAGGTTTCAGTTTTGAAAATTTTTGAATTTTATAATTATGCATAAGGGATTGGTGACCTGCATTATACAGATGAGGAAAATTGAGCTGCCGAGTTATTAGGTGGTTTCCCAAGGTCATATTGGAAAGCCAGAAATTGAACCCAAGCAGTTTGGCTCCAAAATCTTTCAGCCTCCATGACCTACCACCATCCCCTGAGGCTGGACGACTTACCTTGTCATCATTGTCTCCTACTTAGAAATAAACCAAAGACTTTCCCTTCAAGAAATTTGGAATTAATTTTTAAAGGGTGAATATAGAAAGGATAAATACCCACCATTTGCATCGATGTGGATGGAACTGGAGGCGATTATGCTAAGTGAAGTAAGTCAAGCAGAGAAAGACAATTTTCATATGGTTTCACTCATATGCGGAACATAAGCCATAGCGTGGAGGACCATAGGGGAAGGGAGGGAAATCCAAATGGGGAGAAATCAGAGAGGGAGAGGAGCCATGAGAGATTATGGACCCCGGGAAACAGACTGGAGGTTTCAGAGGGGAGGGAGGTGGGGGCATGGGTAACTGGGTGATGGGTATTAAGGCGGGCACGTGCTGTGATGAGCACTGGGTGTTACATGTAACTAAAGAATCATTGAACACTACATCAAAAACTAATGATGTACACTATACAATGGCTAAATAAACATAATAATAAAAAATATTTAAAAGAAAAAAAATGAAAGATCTTTTAAAAGATCTTATTGGATTTAAATTATAGAAATAATATCAGACTTGCATCTTTGTAAGATATTCCTACCACACCCACTGTTCATGGATGGCAAAAAAAAAAAGTGAGTATGAAAAAATCACTGTTAAAAATGTGATTGTTTTTCATTTTAGATTCTCCCATTTCTTAAAAATTGGTTCCACAAGGTTAGGCAGAAGCTGTTGTGAGGGTGCTGTGCAGTGGGCTTCTCTGAGCAGGTGCAAGGGTGACCTTGTGGGTCAACACAGAGATGGGGTATACTGCTCCCCACTTCAGCTCCAGCCCTAGTTTCATTATCCATGCAGTCAGGGACTTAATTTTTAAACCCCTATTTTTAGGACTGCCGTCTTCAAAACACACCACTACAATATTGTAATAAAGGCTCGTTTAACCACTTCGAAAAAAAATGTGAAGTCAAATTTGGTGGCATGATGAGAACTGATTAAAGACATTTTCTATCTCAAATGTCCTTAGACCCATTTAGTGTTTTTATTCTCATGATTTGAAATTTTCAAAGGTATATTCTCCTTTTTTTCTTTTCTAATCTTTCCAACTTGTATTGAAAAGACTGAATATTTTTTGAGAAAAAATTTGAAGAAGTATAAATGCCTTTTTTTATTCCTACAACTTATTTTAAGGGGAGCTAAACAGGGTTTACAGACTTACATACAAGAAAACCTCTTTGCATGTATGTTTTCTCTAATGCAAAAACCTGTATGGTGAAGAGGATCTCTCACAAGGACAAAGGGCAAACCCATAAGCACTGCCGACCCTATCTAGAAGTGGTATAAATTCATGGATTAATGGGGTATTTTGAGGTTGAATAAGTGTCTTCTCCCCATATAAATTGTAATAATTCTGGTCTATCCCCAGTAAATTAATTTCTTACTGTTAAGTAATTTTGTGACTTAGACGGCAACATTATGACCTGAGAGGCAGCCCTTTAGAACTTTTATAACTTGGCATGGACTGGTTGTTCAAGTATCTCAGTTTGTCAGAAAATACACTTTAGTTAAAAGACACCTGACCCAAGCAGGGTAGTTTTGTTTGTTTGTTTGTTTTTAAGATTTTTTATTTATTTATTTGACAGAGAGATAGAGAGCACAAGTAGGCAGAGCGATAGGCAGAGGGAGAGGGAGAAGCAGGCTCCCCGCGGAGCAGGGAGCCTGATGCGGGACTCGATTTCAGGACCCTGGGATCATGACCCAAGCTGAAGGCAGCTGCTTAACCAACTGAGCCACCCAGGCGCCCCAGCAAGGTAGTTTTTAATGGGATGGGAAACATCTTGAACTGGAACTGCTACATGGGGGCACAAGGAGGAAAACATTATGGATTTTTATTCCTTCACAGGACAGAACAAGACTGCACCTATTTTTCCAGGTTACCTTCTTCACCTGTCAGGGAACTTTCTCATTGAAAGCACTGCATCTTCTCTTGCACACATTATCAATTCTCAGTAATCAACACTCAGTTTCTTTACAAGTAGGTGCTCCTGTCCATTGGCTTCTACTGCCATTTATAAAAAGAATGGAAAGTGAAGAGTGCTGGGTTTGGGCAAAAGCTTCCTAAAATTTGAAGGTTTTTTTGTTGTTGCTTTGGTTTGTTTTTTTTGTTTTATTTTGTTTTCTTTTGTTTTGTTTGTTTTATTTTTTTCTGGTTCATAATCCACTTTGAAATGCTCCTGCAGTTGTTTGAGTTAGTTGTTTTTACATTAGGCTTCAAACCCAGGCTAGGTTAAGATTAATTTAATAGGTTCTTATTCTGTAGGGAAAAGTGCATACCTTGATTTTCTTTTCTGGACAGCAGAATCTTGATACAAAGTTGGTTAGTGTTTACTTCACTTAGTTATCTAGCTGACACCTCATGGGAAAAGGTCTTATAACTGAACACTTTATGAAGACAGTAAAGGACATCGGTAACAGTGACTAAATCTGGATTATCATATAGTCAGCTTGAATGTAACTTTACGCAACAAACCACATAAGCATTATGTGGGTTCTGATAATCTCTCTTCATCAGAAATTATGAAATTTCAGGGCGCCTGGGCAACTCGGTCAGTTAAGCGTCTGCTTTCAGCTCAGATCATAATCCCAGGGTCCTGGGATCAAGCCCGGAATCGGACTCCCTGCTCAGAGGAGAGCCTGCTTCTCCCTCTCCCTCTGCCTGCTGCTCCCCCTGCTTGTGCTCTCTCTCTGTCTCTGTCAAATAAATAAATGAAATATTAAAAAAAATAGAAATTATGAAATTCCTTTGCTAAGGAGTGACTAAAGAATGTGATTCTACTCTGACCCACTTTTAATTTTCCTTTTCCTTTTTTTTTTTTTTAACATTCAAGTTCTGTTTTTTCTTTTATATGGGATATACCCTAAAGTCTTGCTGGTACATTAAGAAAGATCACCTCTTTGATATTATCAAGTACAAAGTTATCAAATCTTTTCATGTAAATGAAATATAAAATTTTAAACACAGAATTTCATAAACTGGATTCATTTTAAAAATAAATCTTTTTCCCCTTTGCTATGAAAGTAGCACATATTCATTACAAAAATTCAGATGGGGCGCCTGGGTGGCTCAGTGGATTAAGTCTCTGCCTTCGGCTCAGGTCATGGTCTCAGGGTCCTGGGATCGAGCCCCATATCAGGCTCTCTGCTCAGCAGGGAGCCTGCTTCCTTTTCTCCCTGCCTCTCTGCCTACTTGTGATCTCTCTGTCTCTGTCAAATAAATAAATAAAATCTTAAAAAAAAATTCAGATAAACAAAGAGAACATAAGAACCACCCATACTGTATGTATCTTTCAGGTTTTTAGTGGATCTTCTTGTACATAAAATCTTAAAGCCACTTGGTATTCTGTTCTGTACCCTTTGTTTTTCCTTTAATATATCATAAGTCTCCTTTCTTTTCAAAATACATAGTTCTAAGACATCTTTAATGGGCAGATTCAAAGTCATTTAAATAACCACTATTTTTGAACATTTAGTTTGCTTTCTTTTTTTCCTATTTTAAATAACACTGTGTAATTATCTTTGCAATTGAATATCTGGGCACATACGTCATGATTTCTGAGAAATGGATTTGCTGGATGAAAAGGAAAACATGTTTTAGAGCATATTTCACGGGCTTTGCTGTATTGTCAGCTGTAGTTTCAAAACATTGCCAGACGTTATTTTTCATGAGCTTTGGCAACTGCATATTTTTGTATACGTGAAGGTTTTTAACCTACGTATTCTGATCCCACCCATGGCCCTCTTCACCTACACTGCCCTGGGGGGAGTTTTATGAACTTCTGTCTCTTTAGTTGGAAAGAATGAAACTTATTTAAAATATTACCTTCCGGTTAGAGCAAGGACCCTGTTAACAGAAGATGTCACAATCCAGAAAATGCGCTTTTCAATGCTTTACAACGATTCGTGTGGGCAAAGCTTGCACAATTCAGAATTTGGGTCAGGTTCTTCATCGCCCTAATTTCCTCAGACTGGAGGTGCAGGATCCTCACTGTCTCCTGGTCATTCTAAATCTAAGTCCCCACCTACCCGAGTCTTTCCACATCACCCATGCCTTTCTTTTAGGGCATTCTGTCTTCTCTCTTCCACAAAGATCCAAATGTGGAACTCACCCCAGTTTTCATCTATTTAAATACTGAATCACTTATTTACTCATCAAGTAAATACTTCTTGAATGTCTAGTGTGTGAACACATCAGTTCGACGGTACTAGGAATATGGCCGTTCCCCCCAAAAGAAACCCTCGTTCCAATGGGAGTTTGTATTCTGTGGAGAAAGATAGGCAATATGACAGAAAATAAGTGAAAGATATAATGTATCAGGTACTGACAAGGACTATGTAATAGTTTTCTAGGGCTGTCATAACACATTACTAGGGCTGTCATAACACCCACTTGGTGGCTTAAAACGAAAACAGTTTATTGGTTCTGGAGGCCAGAGACCAAAATCAAGGCTACTTCAGCAGGTTCACAGGAGAAAATCCTTTTTTGCTTCTTTCCAGCTTCTGCTGACACCAGGACTCCCTCAGCTGGTGGCAGCATCGCTCCAGTGTCTGCCTCCCTGTTCTCCCCCGTGTCAGTGTCTCAATTTTTCCTTCTGCCTTTCTTCTGTAAGAACGACTGGCATTGGATTTAAGACCTACTCTACATCCAGGATGATCTCATCTCAACATCCTTAAGTTAATTACATCTGCAAAGTCCCTTTTCCCAAATAAGATCAAAATTCACAGGTGCTGAGGGCCCCGGAGCGGTTCAATCGGTTAAGCAACTGTCTTCTAACTTCAGCTTTGGTCATGATCTCATGATCTCATGAGATCAAGCCCTGTGTTGGTCTTCCTGCTGGGCATGGAGCCTCCTTAAGCCTCTCTCTCTCATGCTAAGTGAAATAAACCAAGCAGAGAAAGTCAATTATCAAATGGTTTCACTTATTTGTGGAACATAAGGAATAGCATGGAGGACATTAGGAGAAGGAAGGGAAAAATGAAGGGGGGCGGATATCGGAGGGAGAAACGAACCATGAGAGACTATGGACTCTGAGAAACAAACCGAGGGCTTTAGAGGGGAGGAGGATGGGGGATGGGTGAGCCTGGTGACGGGTATTAAGGAGGGCATGGATTGCATGGAGAACTGAGTGTTACACGCAAACAATGAATCGTGGAACACTACATCAAAAACTAATGGTGTACTGTATGGTGACTAACAAAACATAATAAAAAAAATGGTTCTCTCTCCCTCTCTCCCCTATCTCTCTGCCTCTCCCCGGTCCCTACAAAGAAAAGAAAAGAAAATTCACAGGCTCTGGAAAGACATAGTTTTTAGAGGGCTACCCTTTAACCCACTACAGGGGGCAAAAGAGTGTGTATATATGGAGGAATTAATTTTTTTAGAAAATTTAATTCCAGTATAGTTAACATACATAGTTATATTAGTTTCAGGTGAGCAACATATTGATTCAATGATTCTATATGCTACTCAGTGCTCATTAAGACAAGTGTCCTCTTAAACCCCTTCACATATTTCACCCATTCTCCCCTCCCCTACCCCCACTCCATCTCTCCTCTGGTAACTATCAGTTTATGAGTCCGGGTTTTTGTTTGTTTGTTTTGGGTTTGTCTCTTTTTCCCCTCTGTACATTTCTTTCTTAAGTTTATGGAGGGCTGAATTTTAAATAAGGTGACAGAGGCCTCAGTGAGAAGATAACGTTTGTTTAGAGACCAGAAAAAGATAAAAAGCAAGTCACATGGGTAGATATCTTTGCATTCCTCAGAGAGGAGAGCAAGGGCAAATACCCAGAAGCTAACGTGCTCTGGTATGTTGAAAAGCCAGAAGGCCTGTGTACTTGTATCTTTTCTCTGTTGTGGATTCCCAGATACTGAAATGATGATGATGCTTACAAATACATGTATGCTATTCCCCCTTTTAACTGGCAGTATACCCCAATTTTCCCTACATTTTATCTCAGAATTTCCAGCATCTTCATTTGCATATTCAGATCCTAAACCATATACCATGTTCTTTAGATCTCATCTTTTCCTCCCCAACCGGTTTTTGTAAACAGAACAGAGTACTAGAGATTTTTTCCTCTGTAAATGTGAGTTGTGGATTCCCAGATACTGAAATGATGATGATGCTTACAAATACATGTATGCTATTCCCCCTTTTAACTGGCAGTATACCCCAATTTTCCCTACATTTTATCTCAGAATTTCCAGCATCTTCATTTGCATATTCAGATCCTAAACCATATACCATGTTCTTTAGATCTCATCTTTTCCTCCCCAACCGGTTTTTGTAAACAGAACAGAGTACTAGAGATTTTTTCCTCTGTAAATGTGAGTTACGGTCTTAACCAAAAGTTTGGTTTTAAACAAAATTTTTCCCTTTACATATAAATGTTTTAAAACATTAAGAATTTAAAAAATTTGTTTTCTGAACTTCATTCTGTCTCTATGTCGTCGTGATGCATTTTTGCCTTTGCCACCTCAGCTGCCTCAAACTCTACTGTTCTTTAAGATGTGGTTTTCTGATTCCAGTCTCTTTTGATTCCCTTGTCTTACTTGGTCCAAAATCCAGAATGACGCCCAGCCTCTGCCATCACCACTATCTACTCCATCCTACTTATTTCTCACCTCTTCTCATTGGTATTTATTTGAATCCCATTGTCACCTCACCTGTGCTCTCTAATCACTCTTGATTACAACCTTTGCTCACACTTTGTTTTCCATCCTACAGGGTCATATTACTTCTATGGCATTCTAGGACTTCAGAAGAAAATGATATTATTTGGTTTCCCACCTGAAATCTCTTTAGGCTGAGCCTGCTTCCCTCCTTCCCNAAAGATCAAATTCCCCAAGATCAAATTATCCTAGACTAGGAGATGTATATAAACAGTAGGTCAAGGCTGAACATTGAGCACTCTACTTGTAGTTCACATATTTCTGACCATGGTACTGAGAGGCCCTTGGCGAATTTAGTTCTTTTCCTGTCTCCCAGATTTACAGTGACTGAGATTCTGCTTCATTTCTCTTGCTCTCACTGACAACATTTCTTTCTTTTTCTTTTTTTTTTTTTAGATTTTTATTTTATTTATTTTGACAGAGAGAGATCACAAGGAGGCAGAGAGGCAGGCAGAGAGAGAGAGAGGAGGAAGCAGGCTCCCCGCTGAGCAGAGAGCCTGATGCAGGCCTCGATAGCGGGACCCTGAGATCATGACCTGAGCTGAAGGCAGAACCCACTGATCCACCCAGGCGCCCACACTGACAGCATTTCTGCCAGCTATCACAAATTTGCTTAATAGTCTTCCACTTAATTAGCCTCATTCTCATCCCTGCCCACCTATCTTTCTACTATAACTCTCTGCTAATGATAAGCCGGCCACCTAGAGTGCCCTTTGCTGATTTCCTATCACCTGGACATCTGCCATCACACACTCTACCCACACTTGGCTAGACAGCTTGATTATCATCTCAGTTCAGATCTTTTGTATTATTATTCCCTTGAGGTCTTTATTGATGGTTTCCCTAGATTCATCCCTTGGATAATAAAATCCTGTCCTTGATGACATGTTCAGAAGAATCCTGTCTTCATTCTCTGGTGTGCCTTATCAGTACTCAGTCTTTGGTGCAGAAACCTATTATATTGCTATATTCCATCTTTAAATTTCTTTAATATTCCTTATTTAAATGACGGTACTAGCTAGCACTCCATTCTTATGACTACTAAAAGACTATTTTTCTAACAGTCATTTTTGTTTTTGTTTCCCTTTGAATAGTGAATCGTGAACATTCCTATTCACTGACTAATCTAGCAAGACAAGTCACTTTATTATTGTCTACAAATTTCGACTGATTATTCAGGGTAATCCTGTTTTTGACTTAAATGAATAAGATGTTATTCACTTCAAAAGGTTTTAGAAACATTTGTTTATTGTTATTTAAAAGACTGTAAGCTCAGGCTGTAAATATGCTTATACTTCAGACACTTTTCTTTAGGGCAGTTAATTTTGTTTTACCTTGGAGTATACTTATGACTGCAGTTATACTGCAAGTAGTATTGTGGAATACTTTTTTTCTCTTTTTTTGTAAGCTGAGATGATAGCGCTTAATTTTACCAAATACAGCACATTTTGAAAGCCACAACATTCTTTTAGTCTATTTGCATTAATAGGAAAATAATTGGTGGGCAAAGAGATGTCTAGGTTTTTCCCACAACCACCAGCTTTCTAAACTCATAAATAAATGAATAGCAAGAGGTACAAGATTTGATTTATATATCTAGTTATAAAAATTCAATTGGATTTAATAGCCTTTAGTAATAATATCGTGAAAGCCCATAAGACGGTATTTTATTTAGGTTTGGCTACATGTAACAGAAACCCAAAATGACAGTGGCTCAGACATGATGAAAGTTTATTTCTCTCTCATAAAAGTCTGAAGTTTAGATAATTCAAGGCCATTATGTTGGTATAAGAATATCTGGGTATCTAGACTACTCCCAGATTTCCTTGGTGGTGTGGTGTTCATTGTAAAGTTTCAAAGTAGAGACAGTTCCATGAATCACATCCTTGCTCCAAGCAGCAGCACATGGGAACTTGGGTTGTCAGGGCTCCACCCCCACCGGGCCCACCCACCACCCACTCCCCACCTCCTGTTAAAGGCATGGTCCAGACATGTTAAAAGCCACTTCCAATTGCATTCTGTTAGTGACAACTTGGTCATGTGACTACACCTATTTGCAAGGTCTTTTTTCTGGCTAGCCATGTACCTGTGGATGACCATCAGTCTATGACATAGTTGAAATATTTTTATTCATATAGTCTATATGGATATACTTTTTCCTGGAATGAAGTTCACTAAAACAGTGGTACCCAAACCTTTCTTCCAACCAAATATGGAACCCAACATATGAGTTAGAGCAAGCTGAGCTGTCTGATTAAAGCGGAGAGCACAGGAATGCCACCCATGTCTCTCACATGCCCCTTAAACACACTCTCACAGAAGAGCCTGAGGCTATTTTAGGGCTTCATGGATCAGTATGTAAAGCACTATTTTAAAGTTTTAAATGGGTATTGATGTGAAATAAAGAGTATATTTTGAGTGTTGTTTAAAAAATCAACAGGCATTGCTAAGAAGAATACAAATGATTTCATTGAGGGGAAGAAACAACTCTAAATAAGATTGCTTCAACTTTTGGTCGAATACTTTATTTTCCAAAAGATATCCATGTTACAATCACCTCTTTGGAGGGTCAAACAATATTTTTTTATGAGCAAATGGCCACAATACTGTCTCTGAATTGTAAAACAATTACTAATTCATATTCATCAAATTCCTGTTCTGAGGAATTTTGTAATTTATATTTGAAATAAAATGATTTTGCAATTAAAGACATAACCAGGCATTGAATTAAGAGCTTTTCTGTGTCAGTTATTGTGCCTGACTTTAGGAATCATTTTCTATTTTATCCTTAAAACAAATCTGCAAGCATGCCAGGTAAATGAAGTGCTGCTGAGCCTAACTTTGAATATTCAAATGCTATAAAGAAAGTCTTGCTTCTATGATTTTTATAAGCAATTTTATTATAGGAAAGCAGACTGATTCTGTACTATAGCTTTGATCTACATCAACAGACAATCATAATCATTAAATCACTTGTTGGGAAGGGTCCAATGACCCATCCAATGTTTATATATACTCTGATGGGGTCTGAGACATTAGTAAGTTCTTCCATGATTGGAACTTGATTTAAAGAACAAATACAATATCACCGATGGTGTGATTTTCCTTTTTGTTTTCTTCATTATTTAATTTTTCCTGGAAGACCAAAATAATTATTGTTGTTCCCTTAAAAACAAGTAGAGGTAAGACTTGGAAGACAAAGAAAATGTTAAGTTACCAAACTTCCCTATATTTTGATTATGATTATGAAGAAAGCATTGATAATTGTTTCACGATCTTAATCATGGATGGCCTGGGGGAAAATTACTTAAATAAATTTAATTGTGGCTTGAAGTAGTGACAGGGAAGGTACCCCAGTACTTGGATTTTTATAGATCCCTAGGAATGACTCCAGAAAACTTAGAAAAAAAGTTTTACAAACTCATTAGGAAATTTTAGCTGTGGGGCCCCTTTTCCGTCAGTCTGCTAGAACATTTTCTAGCAAATGAGTCATGGGAACACCCTAGCAACATGTCTAAGGTGGTAGAATATAGAGTTGAATTTCTGACATTAGAGCACCCTGGGAAAGATCAAGTTTGTGTTAGTTTTATACTGCTGCTGTAACAAACCGTCACAAACTTGGTGCCTTAAAATAACTCCCATTCATTTGCTTACCGTTCCGGAGGTCAGGAGTCTGAAATCAGTTTCTCTGGGCTAAAGTGAAGGCATCAGCGGGGCTGTGCTCCCTTTGGAGGTTCTACGTGAAAATTTCTTTTTAGAGACCACTCACATTGCTTGGCTCATGGCTTCTTCCCCCCATCTTCAGAGTCAGAAATGGCAGGCTAGTTTTTATCACATTACATTATATTTTCACGTCCTTTCTTTTCCACATGTAAGGACCCTGTGTTTGCATTGTGATCGTATGGATAATCCAGGAAAAACTCCCTATCGTGAGGCCATCTGATTAGCAAACTTAATTACATCTGCAGCTTTAATTGCCTTTGAAAATTGCTATGCCGTCTTACATATTCATAGGTGAGGATGAGGATTAGGGTGTGAATTGGGGTGTGATATGCTTTGGGGGCCATTATTCGATCTACCACAAAGGTTTTTAGGCAATGTATTAGTGTTCCAGGACTGCCCTGAGAAAACACAACAAACTGGGGGGCTAAGCAACAGAAAGTTATTGTCCCACAGTTCGAGAGGCTAGAAGTCCAAATCGAATGGTCAGCAGGGCTGGTTCCTTCTTGAGGCTGCGAGGGAAGGGTGTGTTCCAGGCCTCTCTCCTTGGTCTAGCGATGGCTGTCTTCTCTGTAGGTCTCTTTACATTGTCTTCTTTCTACGTGAGTCTCTGTGTCCAGATTTCCCCACTTCAGAAAGACATCAGTCACACTGGATTAGGATTCATCCTGTTGACCTTGTTTTAACTAGATTCCCTTCAAAAAGACTCTCTTTCAAAATAAGGCCACACCCTGAGATCCTGAGGGTTGGGACTTCAACATATGAATTCTGAGGTGACAGAATTCATCTCAGAACAGGCAGGATCTCCAAAACCTCACCCAAGAATGATATAAAGTTCTTAATCACATTATATGTTGGAACTGAATTTTTTGTTTTTGTTTTTGTTTTAAGATTTTATTTATTTGAGAGAGAGGGTGAGAGAGAGCGCGCATGAGACAGGGAGGGAGAAGGAGAAGCAGATTCCCCGCTAAGCCAGGAGCCGGATGTGGGGATCCATCCCAGGACCCTGGGATCATGACCTGGGCCCAAGGCAGATGCTTAACCGACTGAGCCACCCAGGCACCCCAGGAACTGAGGCTTTAAGAAAGAAATGTTTTATTTTCTGATCAGATTTACTTAACTAAGGAGGGGGAGAAAGCATTGTTATATTTTCAGTACTTCTCCTTGGCCAACATAAAACACATTTTCTATTCACCTGTCCCTCTAACTTAACAAAAAACAACAACATGGAACCATAAAGCCAAATTAAGATCCCACTGTGCTAGAGGATTTGCAAGGAATTAGCAACAAAAATCTAGGCGGCAAATGTACAATTCCTTAAAATATATGAATTCTAAAATTTAGTAGAAATGTTGTCTACAGAGTTAAGTGTGTGCATTCAGTTCTGAAATGTTAATCGCTTTCAGTAGCAATGTTCTTGTTTCCCTGGGAAAACGGTAGTGTTTACGCCCTCCCATAATACATTAGCATCTGTTTTCTTTACTTTTCTTTCTCAGCCCTCAAGGACAGAGAACTGTGTTAAAACTCTTTCCCCCTCTGAGAATCCATCAGTTGTCCATGGAGGAGGGCCTGTGCTCTGCACAGTCAAGACTGTGCTCCATGAGCATGAAAACATTGTAGAAGACCAACGAAACCTGTTGCTTGCCCTGGGAAATCAGCTAAAGGAGTGCGGTAAATTGGAACAATTGAAAGGAATATAGGATCCTTCCCACCATCACAATATAGTGTCCCAATATCTCTGCAGGAAAAGAAAAAGGGACTNAACCAACGAAACCTGTTGCTTGCCCTGGGAAATCAGCTAAAGGAGTGTGGTAAATTGGAACAATTGAAAGGAATATATTGGGGATCCTTCCCACCATCACAATATAGTGTCCCAATATCTCTGCAGGAAAAGAAAAAGGGACTATATGCAATGTGGCACACAGATGTATAATTCCAACCTCATTAATATAACTCCTATCCTCTTATGGATTATGCCTCCTCCCTCATGTTATTGGAGGGAGAAAATACTGTGGAGGAGGCGGCCTGTAACCTAGGTTATTAAAGGGTGAACATCCAACACACAACCTGTCTGACATATTTTAATTAAAACAAAATTAAAATTCCTAATTAGCTAGTACAAGTGAACCTTAGTCCAGTGGTGTGAAAGCCAAACTTTGAAGGACACTTGTGCTGCTGACTTCCAAAGGTTAGGTTAGCAGGTCTAGAACAGCTATTCATTGTAAAGAAAGCTGAACATAATGAATTATAAATTAAAGTTGTGGAAGTTTAGTTTTATTAATAACCTGAAATAGGACATCATGAGTGAAAATCAGTAGAAATAAATGTCTGGGGTTGGAGTCCAATTCAACTTCCACATAACAAATGAATTCCAACCCTTCTCACAATAGGTAATGTAGGGTTCCTCCGGATGGTACCCACAGGCTCACATACTTGACCATGTAACAGAGTCAGACATCTCTGTTATAGGATAATGCCATTAGCTAATTATGGCTGTAAGAAGAAACTGACTAAAATGGACTTATGTTTTTAAGGAAGAAATAACTTGTTTTTCTGCCCTTGGCTTGGCACCGTAAACACAATTCTGTTTTTCCATTTTTCAGAAAGGATTCTTTGATCCTAGACATTGACATTTTGTTTGCCACTCTTACCAGACACTTAACAATTATATTTATAAACTTGATAAGAGAGTTTAGAAACTGGCTGAGAGCCTATGTTGGGGAAATTTACTTCATTCTTCTTGCTTCTGTTTTCTCTTCGTAAGAAGGCACTTATTCTTTGTAAATACCTTCCTTAACTGTGGTAGGGCCCCAGGGAGTCCATGTAGTCACCGTGAGCTAGCTAGTTTGGATGATGGGAGCCCTGGTGTCAGGCAATATTCAGACCAGCCAGGGCCCCATTGTTATCACCCTTCACTGCTGGTTGCCATAACTAGAAAATAAAGGGCGACAGTAATTACTTCTCAAAAGATAGGCACCTGGGAAGGCATTTTTTGGTGGTAGTGAAAGGAAGTTAAATTAATAAAGATCTACCTAAAGAAAAATAGAACAGAATTGGAAAGGCCAAAAGAAAGTTTATTTTAAAAGAAATAATACTCTTTCTTTCTTTCTTTTTTCTTTTTTCTTTTTCTTTTTTGGTCCTGGTTAAGATTTAACAGTTCTTTCTCCTGGTTTCTCAAGAGGAAGCAAACCCTATGTCTCATAAAATACCACCCCATCTGTAACTACAAACATTCAGTGAGACATAAATTATTGTAGGTACACTTGTGGCTACAACACATGATTGTCTGTAGTTATTTGAGATAATGTGATAGAAAGAAATACTCTCCCATTTGGGGTCATGATCATAATTCTAGGAGAATACACATGGAAGGGTCAGACTTCTCCACCCTAGACTGGGTTCAGCCAGGAGACTCTTCCCTTTGCCAATGGAGATTGTGCCAGTTCTCATGAATCATGTGGAAACCACAAGAGTTCTCCTTGCAAGGATTCAAGGAGCCTAATCTCTTCTCCTTATTATCAGAGGGTTGAGCTCACAGGGGAAAGAATATAACATTTCTCTAAATTGTCTGTGCTTGTAAAAACACACAATCCTAAACCAACTCCAGGATTACAAAAGGTTTTAAAAGAGCCTGAGTGTATATAGCTAGCAAAAGTGGCAAAATCAGGTCTGATTCTTCCCAGTGAAATAACATGAAAGCATATTGTTTATCATCCATAATAATACTTACTTGCGTATGTTTCATTTTTTTCTTCAAACCACTCACAAGCACTGTGATAATATTATCTAAATATGGATTCTAGAAAATAGTACTCTACTGAATGCAAAACGTTGACATACCAGATCATAAATAAGAAAAATATAGAGTCCAGCCAGCTGTGTAATAAAGAAATCTTATTAGAAATATATATATTACCCTCATGCATTGCTCATGAATATGCAGATTAATTTTTTATAGGATAAGTATTAACATCACTTAAATTTACATGTTTGTTTTATATCTGTACCTGCAGTATTTATGATGTGTCAAATGTGTTGACATTTGTGAAGGCTTTAAGCACGAAGTAAGCTGAAACCGTTATTAAACAGATGTTCAAAATGTTAGTTAATTTGATTAATCAAAGGAGGAGGACCTAAGTAATTAAATACCATTACATTGCATCTTTCCAGTTTCAGGTGTATTTAACCACCTGTAGGGAGCTTGCAGCCAGCTCGAGTTCTCTGCGGCACAGTCTTACTTGTCAGGCTATACTTCTCTTAAGTTGTTTGGTGGACTAGTTTTCCTGGGGTGAGTGCATAGAAAGAAATGGGTCTTTGAGGGATTGTTCTTCGAAGTCATACATTTTCCTTGAATGCATGGCTGACATCATGCCTCTGTGGGTTTGCTGTACCTAGTTCTGTGCCCTGATCAGTAAATATTTTGTCAGCCGTATTTTGTGACCCAAGTGATAGAGTTCAAAGAGCATATTGCTCAGATGCTATGTGACCAATCGCCTTATCTAATTTAGATTCTATTAGAAGATTTTGTTTATGCATTTGTTTGTTTGTTTGTTTGTTTGTTTTGAAGATTCCTATTTATTTACTTGAGAGAGAGAGAGCAGAGAGGGAGAGGGAGAAGCAGACTCCCCACTGAGTAGAGCACCCAACACAGGGCTCGATCCCAGGCTCCCAACCAAGATCAGGACCTGGGCCAAGGCAGACGGTTAACTGACTGAGCCACTCAGGCGCCCCTGCTTGTTTTTTTTTGTTTTTTTGTTTTTTTTTAATAGCTCACAAAATGCTATTTACAATAGGGCTAGGGAATGCTAAGGCAGCTGGCAAGTAATAAACATAGGGTTTTGAAAGTCATGGCCAAAAAAACCCAAGGGCTGCACAAACCAGAGCTGAGTTGGAAATAAAAGTAAAATGCCGTTGTCAGTCCCTTTCGCTATAAAGGGTCAGTGACCATGTTACTGAAAATTCATCTATGGCTCATGAATTGTGGCATATATTAATAAAAATATAAATAAGCCAAAGCAAAATTGCAGTCGCAGAGGCAGACCTGAAAGCTCTTTTGCAAATACTGTCACAGAAATAATGCCAATTTATAGATATTTCTTGTAAAAATCTCTTGACCCATGAAGTATTTGAAATCCAGGATTAATTATTTTCTTTTTGCTACCAGACACTTTCTCAATGTGACTGGTTGTTGGTAGAACCCAAAGGCATTGGTATTTAGCTTCTCTTACATTTCAGTTTGGAGCATTCTGGTTTATGTCTTCTAAGGCTCTGTGCTTTCCCTTTCTTTCTTGTGTGCCAGGGAATAGGAGAGAGCTGACCACGGAAATAAGAATGAGGAATTGTGAAAAACCACCCAGTGAACACTTAATTTGTGCAAGTCACTTCGCTAAGCACTTTACATAAACAAGCACATTTTGTCTTCAGGTATTGTGATCCATCTTTTACAGATGAAGAAATGGAAATAGAAGCCCAAACAGATCAAGTAACTTGCCATGTAATTCCAGAAACTATACTCGACTGTTCCACCTTTCTGCTAATATAGATCTCGTTCCTCATTTCAGGCATTGACAAGCTAGAACCAAACTGTTCGGTGCAACCCTTCAAAATGTATACTTAGAGCACAAAAAATTATTCTGATCTAAGGAGGAATCCATACCTCCAGGCCCAGAAGAAAGTGCTTGAAGGACAATTAAGAGCTTAAAACTTTTTTCTCTAATTCAAACCATGGGAGTCTGAAAAAACTTTATTACGGTATGATTAACATTGGTGAGAGTTGTAGGTTAATAGTGATCTATAACACTGTTGCTCATATGAGAAGCTCCTGAAACCAAATTATAATTTTCTGCCAGTGAAATAGCCTACAAGTTCACTAATTTTGGTTTAAATTTGGAAGGAATAAGATATATTCTTTAAGCTGCTCAGTAAATTTAAACCAGAGAATAAAATTGAACTTTTGCACTTGCTTAAAGTTACCATCACTGATGGGATTTGGTGCCTGAATCTAAGGCTGTGAGCCCAAATTTCTTGTATTCCTTTCTATTAGAGGTCCTACTGGAAGCAGCAGAATTATCAAAATAGGAATGCTTTCATGCACAGTGAAAAATATGAAAGGCTCTTTGCCTTTCAAGGATGTGTGGACATTTGAGAATGTAATGCTTTATTCCTCCCCACCTTTCAAGGCGGGAGCAATAAAGACTGTTAGCATTTTATTATATCACATATACAAATAGAGATTTAATTCTTACAGGGAATTTTAGTCACTTAAAAATGTACCATGGGCATGGTGATAAAATTTGCCAAGGTGGTGATAGGTAAGGATGGGAATGCTGGCAATGACAGAAACAGAATTCTCAAGCCAACACATAGGGTCTTTAAAATGTAGTTCAGTCCTCAGGATTATTTCTAAGGAAATAGGACTATCATAACATAGTGTTTCATAACAAAATACTAATAAATCATGGAGAGCATGGTGACCAGAGTGACACAGTATTAACCAACATCTAATATCCCACTAATGACCTAGAAAATTATTATTTCTACATTGATATTATTTTATTGACATATTCCAGAACATATACTCAATTTCAATTTTCACTTTTTCCTTAGTACCCCGAGGTCTCTGAGAATGCATTCAGGATCTAAAATTGATAATATTGCAGCTACTTTTTGTAATAGAAAATAAAACACTACCAGTTTTGATGTGGGTCCTTTTTGTCCATACTGTCCATACAGAAGTCACTGCCCATGATCAGTTCTGGGCCATGTAATAAAACCCAAATGAGCAGGGTGAGTTGGGGATGGAGGGTGGGAAAACCAGAATCCAGCCTTTGTAGTAAAAGTCAAGATATGACCAGGGTTGAATGCCAGATTAAAACGTCAGGATTTTTTAGGTCCAAGTAGGTCAAGTACAACTTGGAATGCAGCCATGACACCATAATTATGAATGACTGACTCTGGGCTCGCTGAGAAGTTGGTCTCATGTCTCATATTTCCTTGCCACTCCACCTCCACTCCCACTCCCATCTTTGTATTTAGCCAAGAAGTTGGAAAGCATGACTTTAATCTGATCATCCTTTCAGCCTTATCTAGAGCCTTAATACCAGGTGGGTTTGACCTCAGGTTAGGAACTTGCAATGCAGTTCAAGTACATGATTTTATAACCATTGAAACTGAGGCCTAAACTAAGAATTTATATTTCCAAAGCAATTAACTTGTGATGAAGATTTTTAATGTCTATTTCCTTAGTCTATTGTATAATAACACTAAAAGATAAATACAGTAGATGTTATTACTCTGATAATATAGATATGCAGTTCAAGTTACTAAGGGATTTTGTTTTATATTTTGTAGATGATAAATAACCAGGACTCAGGTAGCTCAGTCAGTTGAGGATGTGCCTTCAGCTCAGGTCATGATCTCAGGACCCTGGGATGGAGTCCAACATCAGTCTCCTTGCTCAACAGGGAGCCTGCTTCTCCCTCTGCCTGCTTCTCCCCCTGCTTCTGCTCCCTCGCTCGCTCTCTCTTTCTCCGACAAATAAATAAAATCTTAAAAAAAACAAAAACAAAAGCAAAAAAAACCCAGGACTCAGATTTTGATTTTGATTTCAAGTTTTGTGCCTTTCTATGATCTTTTATTCTTCGATGTAATGGAACAGGCATTAGTCCAAGATTATAGTGACCATGTCAGGACTCTTCCCCAGCTCAGCTCTATACCGCCTACACAATACCATACACACACCATCAGATCAACAGCAACAGCCTTGCCCCAGAACTTGTCTGAAATGAAAATTTTAGGGCCCCATGCAAGCCTACTGCATCGGAAACACTGGGAGAAGACATATGATCCGCATTTTAATAAACTTTCCAGGTGGTTCTGATGCATATTAAACTTAGAGAATTGACGTTATATATTATAATGATTCTCTATCTTAGGTCTTCACAATAACAAAAACGCTTTTGTTACATCACTACATCCAGTCTCTGGCAGAAGAACTGCATGCATACATATTGTACCAAGCTATTAATCTATGCATGAATGTTTATGAAATAATGATGATATTACACAGTACAGTTTTCATATTAGCATTATTTCTCCTCAGTAAAGAATTTGTAGTAATGTTTTGTATAGCGGAAGTCCAGTTTTAATTTTTCTTCTTNGTACCAAGCTATTAATCTATGCATGAATGTTTATGAAATAATGATGATATTATACAGTACAGTTTTCATTTTAGCATTGTTTCTCAGTAAAGAATTTGTAGTAATGTTTTGTATAGCGGAAGTCCAGTTTTAATTTTTCTTCTTTCAGTTTGCTGGTTCTTAATTGTTTATGCAGTTTCCACCGGGATATGTTTGTTGTTTTAGTGCCTTTTTTCTTCACAAGAACATTTCTTAATCTTTGCTTAAATACCAAGTTTGCAACAACTGATTTCCGTGGAGGATTTTGCTACTCCTCAAAGGAAAATGCAAAATGTTTGTTATTTGCTTTTCTTAGCTAATGGAGTCTTTCTTTCTCTTTCCAATTCTCTCTCATTTCCAGCTTCTCTCTCTTACATGTGTGGCAAAAACATATATATGTTTTTATTTTATAAAATTGGGGTAATACTACATTTACTGCTCTATAACTAACATTTTGAAACTTCACATACAATATTCAATCCTGTGTTTGTAAATGTTTTTTATAAACGAGAACTACATTCACATGATACTTTAGAACATAGATTTTTTTTTTGAAGATTTTGTTTATTTATCAGAAAGAGCATGAGAGAGCATGAGCAAGGGAGGGGTCAGGGGAGAGGAGCAGACTCCACACTGAGCCAGGAGTCCAATACAGGGCTCAATCCCAGGACACTGGGATTATGATCTGAGTCCAAGGCAGATGCTTAAAGACTGAGCCACCCAGGCATCCCAAACCATAGATTTTGATAAGTATTAAGCATTACCCAGATGAGGACGTTTAGGTTATTTCCCAAGTTTTTGCTTATAAGCAACCATGATGAAAAACTTGCTATGGAAATATTTAGGGTTATCTCAGATTATTTTCTTGGGACAAATTCCTAAATTCATGGAATGGAGAAAAAGACATTTTTAACAGTTTTTAGAAATACGAACCATTTCATTTTACATTTAACTTGATTAAACTTTAATTCCATTTTAAATTTCAACTATATATGCAAAAATGACTTTCTCATTTTTCTATATCATGGGAGGGGTGAGAAAATTTTGGTAGTAAAAAAATATGTATCTTGATACCTTCTCTGGTGTCACTTTGCCCTCATCACAGATAAAATTTGATCTTTTTGTTTACTACCTGAGCCAAGCTAAAGCCAAATTATAAAATAAAGCCAGGGTGTGGTTGCTGCATTCATACTGCTGTGGCAGCTAACTGTCCACACATTATTTCATCCATGAGTCTCTCCAGAATCATCTGATTTCAATATGTTTCTAAGAAAATCATGGTGGCACTTGATGAGAAGTAATAAGAGGGAAACCTAACATCTGAAATCAACTGAAAAAAGCAAGTATGCAGTGCTTTGGAAAGAAAGGGAGAGGAGTGGGTGGGGTGCCTGGGCGGCTCTGTTGGTTAAGCATCCAACTGTTGATTTGGGCTCAGGTCACAATCTCAGGGTCATGAGATTGGGCTCCAGCCTTTTTAAGATTTTCCCTCCTCCTCTCCCTCTGCCCCTCCACCACACCCCCCCTCACCCCTGCCCACAGGCCCTCTTTCTCTGTCTCTCTCAAAACCAAAACAAGAAAATACCCCAAAACCAAAACCAAAGAAAGAAAGGGAGACGAGGAGGGATTGGGGAGATGGCCACTGGTCAGTAGAGCAAAATCTTGGGGGGAGAAGGGAAGAAGAGATGGGACTCCTGGAGTATCCCAGAGAAAACTGACACCGCACTCAGCTCAAGAAGAAGGTTTGGGTCTCAGTTGGGTGCGACGAAACACTGACCCTTCAAATCTGCAGTGAGACTTCATGATTGACTTATCAAGAAATAACCTTACAGTTGGAAAGGAGAGTGCTTTTATTTTTGTTTTCTTTTGTTTTGTTTTTAAAAAGAAACTTTGAAGCTATTCATAAATACTTATTTTTTTAATTTTTTTTAATTTTATTATTCTTTGCCCCAGGGGTACAGGTCTGTGAATCATCAGGCTTACACCTTTCACAGCACTCACCATAGCACAAACCCTCCCCGATGTCCATCACCCATCCACCCTATCCCTACCCTCCCACCCCCCAGTACCCCTCTGTTTGTTTTGTGAGATTAAGAGTCTCTCATGGTTTGTGGAGGTGAGTGCTTTTAGTGAGTCGAATGACAGCTAGATCCTGTATTGATTGCCAGATCAAATACTGGCAAGTTCTCTAAAGTTCTGTTGGTGAGTCAAAAAGTGTCTGAGGCCCTTGAAATCCTATGAATTAAATATGACCTGTCTATTTGTAATCCTACCTCTATTTAAGGATGCCAATGTTATTAATTTCATAATTACTTCATCACATAAAAGCTTGACATACAGAGGGAACTTGGAAATATCTGTAGAAAAAAATGTTGATATGTCAATGATATCAACTCCCTTAGAGTGACAATCAGGAATTAGAGCTGGAAAGAAGTTTCTTGGATCCTTTTACCTCTAACAATAAATAGGGTTCTTTATAAATGGACCCCAATATCACCCATTATTTTCTAAAGTTCCTTTGCTATTTATTTTCTCTACAGGAAAGTTATTTTAGCTTACTGACATTAATCAGTATTAATCTGATTAATTACTGATATTAATCCTGTATCCTTTTAGCTGTAACTTATCAATTTCCTTTGGACTTTCACCTTGGTAGAGAACAACTCTATATGAATAAAAGTTTCTAAAGTAGAAACTTTAGAAACTTCCAACTGGCTGGCTCAATTGGAAGAGCATTTGACTCTTGACCTCAGGGTCTGGAGTTTGAGCCCCGTGTTGGGTGTGGCAATTACTTAAAAAGAAATAAATAAACTTAAGAAAAAAAGATGGGCTATAATATTTTTTAAAAGTTTCTAATCAAAAATAAAATGGTTGTATAATACGAGTTATACTGATAATGTGTTTAATGCATTTATAGTTGGTATGTTTAAATCTTTCAGGTTTTTTTCATTAACAACTAGAATGCAATTTTTTAATCTTTTAGGGTAAATTGTATCTATTTTAACAGAATACTGTACAATATACATTTCTGACAAAGACCCTGTTGTATATGTAAGTAACACATTCTAATTTAAAGAAAAATTCAGACTATTTACTTTGAAGGGGCTTCTGGCCCTGAAAAGGCTGTGTGGTCCTCATAGGTAAGTTCTGTGCTAGGCTTTAGGAAGAAATGTTTCCTTCCTTGTCTTTCTTGAGTTTGCCATTCTTTGACTTTTCTTGTCATCCATGAAGTAAAATATTGAGGATCAAGATCAGGGATGTTGCTGGGAAGAAGGGTCCAAGGAGGACTAACTACAAATGGCCCAGCTCAAGAGATTCTGTGAGCATTTAGGGGTTAAAAGAAGTTAATAATAAACGGTGACTTATTCTGGAGCTTTTCCTTCTCTATCAACCCTTAACCTATGTGTTAGGAATGACTAATTCATTTATTAATATTTATTTACTCATAACTGCTTATTTCTCTGTAGGTACTCCTTGCTTTTTCTATTTGTCTTAGAAAAACACACATCTGTTCATTTATCTGTAAGTGTACATGTTTTTCTGACAATAAATTTCTAAGGTCCTTGGAGAAAGGGATGACATCTTTCCTCAATTTTTCCTATAAAATGTAGCTTAGTGCTTTATGTGTAATATTTACTGAGCAAAGATTTAATATTCAGTGGATTAGCAAATGATCGATTCCTCCTCTGGAATGTCACGTCCCATTTGCTTTATTTCCCAACAGCGTCCTGATATGCAGGGGGAGCCCACCTTCTGTCACTGCTAGAACTGAGGGAGGAGCCCGAGGAGGGTGACGTGAGCCCAGAAAATGTCCTCTACACCCACATAGAGCAGGGAAGGGGCATGTGAGTGAAACTGTGATCGACAAAGCTCGAGATGGGAAATTGCTTCTCTAGATGAGGGAAACCTCAGCAATCCCTGGGGTTTGTAAATATAACGATCTGACTCTTACTAGAGTAGTACTTGGTATGAAGAGGTGGTTCACAGAAGAGGGAAAATGTTATTACATGCCAGACATAAGATCTAGGAGAAACGTTTCAAGGACTCAACGATAGGAAAAGAAGGAAAAAGAAAACTGATACTATAAGGGAAATAGACATTTTCCATAAAATATTTAATCTTAACAACGAACTTAGGTGAAGTAAAACAGTTTGTCGAACACTTCAAAATTTGATAGATTATTTCTTAAATTATTGAAGATGCTAGTTAGTTCTGCTTGATTCCTGACCAGTGATCAACTTAACCTTGAAAAGTCAACTTGAAAATGTAAGCAGTACTAGAGAAGAGCCATGCTCTGAGTCCCGCTTGGAGCAGTTTATATGCATGAAACCCAAGGCCAGATCAGCTAAGAGGTAGACTAGCAGTGATATCCTTCAGCTGATTAGACTAGGTACTTGGAGGAGTCTAGGAAGACTGCTGTGTTTTCAAGATACAATGCAAATTTTCAGAGGTAAAATAAAAAGGACAGATCAAAGGTACACGGCAGTAAGTGGGAGCAATGCCTAGGAAGCCCTTGTTCCCACAGAAGAGATGCTCCATCCTGCATCCCCTATTGGGCATCTCATTCAAACAGGGGTCTCTGCTGGATAATTTATAAGTTCTCATTTGATAAATGAGAACTCTAGAGGGCATAAAATAGCTAACACCTTGCCACTAATCAAGGCAGTGGCACCAAACTGTATTAGTGGTCACTGCATTCTTCATAACCATACAGTGGCAGGTTTTTTTTTAAATAAAAACTATTAATACGGAAGTCTTGACCACAGAGTCTCAGAAGCATTGATGTAAAGAAATAATCATGTGTCAAAAGAAAGCAAAACAATACAAAACAAAAAGAAAGAGGGGGGAACAATCTAAACATCCATCAAGAGGGGTTTCATTATATAAATTGACATACTTGAATAATGGAGTACTCTGGATTCACTTCCAGGATGAAATATTTCTATAAGTGTTGACATGGGAAGGTGGTCACAATATATTTTAAATTCAAATGTACAGATTTAAGAACAGTGTATGAAGTATAACAAACTTATTATTATATATGCATACTAAATCATACAAATGATTGAAAATTAACTGATGGGTAGATTTAAGGAGGTTGATAATTGCCTCTATATAAAATAAGTGATATTTGTAGATGTCAGAAATTAAAATGGGTCATCTTAGGATAAAAGACATTGTTTATTGCTCGGTGGGAATTTTTAGAGAGAATAGGGATGACCAGTTATGAGGGATTTTTCAAGGCTTGACTGGATATCATCTAGAACTCTAACCAAACTATAATTCTATGAGATGAAAAATTCACTATTCAAGAGGAGACTTGAGCCTTAGTACTTGGCCTTAGTAGTTGTTATCTGAACTTAATATGCTTGGAAATTCCAAGTACTGCCTGCTTTTTGAAAGAAATGATTATTTTAGAGTTATTATATCATCCCTACTAAAAATTATGTATATGTGTGTGTGTGTGTGTGTGTGTGTGTGTGTGTGAGAGAGAGAGAGAGAGAGTGTGTTTCCTCCTAACTGGTAAATACAGTGCTGTGAAACTCTCTTATCAGTCATTCTCAATGTGATTTTTAAAACATATCTAGCTCCTTTTTGTCCCTCTAGAAACATACTATTTTTTTTTTCTTTTAGGCACTGTTTTATTTTCCAAAAAAAATTGTCGTTAATATATAAACATCTCATTCTCTCAAAAAATTCTACAACTATACA